>JAUZNK010027709.1:0-19383 GCA_035046665.1 Euphysa ruthae
TATATTTTTAAAGTTAAAAACATTATTATAATTTTCGAAAATTTCCGATTTAAAAAAACGCACCGTCGCCCACGCTACTTTTGAAAAATGCTGAAAAAGCCAATTTTGAGGACAAAAATATGTATACCTTTTTAATGTCTGTATATTGCTTTTTAAGATAATTTCTTTATTTTTAACATGCTTTTTACTGAATAAACAAATATTAAATATAGATCTAGGTATATTAAAATATGTACGACCCACTTTCCCGAAAAATTTCTGGTGGAAAAATACTTCACTTCCGCT
Organism: Euphysa ruthae; assembly: GCA_035046665.1. Taxonomy (NCBI): domain Eukaryota; kingdom Metazoa; phylum Cnidaria; class Hydrozoa; order Anthoathecata; family Corymorphidae; genus Euphysa; species Euphysa ruthae. The sequence continues at coordinate 286 of JAUZNK010027709.1, forward strand.
GTGTAAAGATTTGAAATGGCTGTGATTGGGTTAATTACAAATAGCACTATATTTCATAAATAAATGCTGAAAAGAATTTTAAGTAAAAAAAAAAAAAAAAAACAATGCAAAAATGTTTTATGTAATATTATCATCAAGTTATGTTTTGGAACTAATATAAAACTTGCACAAAATTAACTTACTTTTAAGTTTAGTAAACTACAAAACATAAATTATAACTTTAAAAATAATGTGTGTAAGAAAACTAGCGTACAGCAGCAAGAATATGTTGTACGATCGTACGCATATTTTTTGGTTCAATTATAACATCAAATGTGGAGAAATTAACAATTGTTTTACTTTATGTTGCTATTTTTATTATTATGTTTATTATTTCCAATACATAATGAGTAAAAACCAAATAAATATTAAATTATTAGTATTTTCTATTTAATTCAATTTAATCATTGACTCAATTGGGAATGCCGCGCTATACGCTGTGGCATCAGGTTGGATAACACCCTTCAAAATAAAAAGCATAATGTTACTTTACCAGTTATATTGCTGTACCCTAATTCAGATATTTAAAAATAAAAATAATTTACAAAAATAAATAAGAAATAAATTTATGAAAAATATATTGTTACCTTAACGTTTTCGTTATTATTTTACTATCATCTTAACAAATTATTATTATTATTATTATTAGTACCATTATATTGACTTTAGGGTGATAGCTTTTGCTGTATTTTCAAAAAATCAAAAATAATATCGTTTTGAACTTTTTCAAAAATAAGATGTACATAATCCAGCATTGTTTGGCCAACTTTAGACTAGGGACTAAATTTAGAATTCCATTCAAAAGCAAATTTAAATCATTTAGATATAAAAATATAATGGGTATAAAATACAAATAAAAAACAGTATTATATCTAAATCGTAAAATAAATCATTTATTTAAGACATGATTGATTTATTTCCTCTAAGAATAAAAGTTTTAATTGCTATGTTTGCTGTTTTGAAGTAATTTTACCAGACCCCTAAATAGGTCCCAAAAAGAAAAATCATGTCCTGAGAAGTACTTGTTTTTCTATTAGTTAATATTTTTTAGTGGAAAAGTCACTTCAAAAATTTCACTTTTTTGACTGTAGTATTTCAGTGAAATGATTTACTTAGGTTCTTGGTTTCTAAAATTTTATAAATAATCTTAGTTTAATTTGGTGGTTGTTCCTCATATTAATATTGTTTTGTATAGGTTATTTTTAGTAATTTTTTTTTTTTTGTAGGTTACTCCAGGAAGTAAAGCTGCAAACAAACGCTTAGTCGCTGGCGATCAAATTCTTGAGATTAACGGGAATGTTACGGAACATCTTGCTCACTTGGATGCGCAAAATCTCATAAAAAATGCTGGTCAAAGATTAAATCTCAAACTCAAGTAAATATAAATAGTCCCTCTGCCACCAAAACATATGAAATTATGTTTAATATATCTTTACTGCTTCTGAAAATTATTTTGTTTTCTTAGGATATCAGTTATTTTGAAAATTCTTTGGGTGAATGTTCCTGGCTCTAAAATGTCTCAACTTTGGATCTAAAGATTCATTTTTAGATCCTGAGAAATTGATTTTGCAGATTTTATGTATATGTAAGAAAATATTATAAATCATTTGTGAATGTAGAAATTGATAATCAAAATGGTATCAGATGCAAGCCCCTCCTAAATAGATCAAATTTTATTCTGCAAGAATATAGTTTACTTAAAATTATTCAGTTAAGCTCTTTTTCATTTATATTTTTTTATCTCTTTTAAACTTTACCAAGCCATGGATCTATTTATCATTAATGCTTGTTAAAGATTAAGTACAAGTAATAAAGGTTTTTCCAGGGTTTTAGGATCATTAAGGCAAAAAATTTCTGGGAAAAATTTATATTTTATAAATATAATACCTTATAAATAAATCTTATAAATATGTAATAACTTATAAATAATCTTTCTTTTTCATTTAATTCTGTAAGTTTACATAATTAAAAAAGAGTTTTTTTTATGTCTATGGTCATACTCTCTGTTGTCTATGTCTATGGTCATACTTTCTCATTAAAATCACAGTTATAAATTCTTGAAAGAAAATTTTTATTGAGATCAAAAATATTAAAAATTAAAACATTTTTGAATAAGAGTTTTAAAAATTAGGTTCAAATTTTATAAAACTATTTTATTTAGGCCCTGTATTTCTGTTGCTTTTTTCTTATTGGTAATTAAGTTTACTTCTTTTAGACCTGGTAAAGGAGTGTCACTTGGAAGCGTTAAACAAGTAGGAAGTGGTGGAATGGCTGCAACCCCAAAGACAATGTATACTACCGAAACAACCCATTCAGCTGGTGTTGATCATAAGTTCAACTCAAAACCTCGTGCATTTGGTGCATCACCCACTTCTTCTACGTCAAATACTGTAGCAGCAAAGAAATTTGATCCGGCTGAATATGCAAAGAGGAAGTAAATGTTTTAATTTTTGCATACACATATTGTTTTGATCTTTGGCAGGGGTTTAGCGGGGTTGTTTGGTTTGTTTTATATTTTCCAACTTCAATTGGATATATGTGCATGTGTCTGTGTGGGTGTATGTGCATGTGTCTGTGTGGGTGTATGTGCATGTGTCTGTGTGGGTGTATGTGCATGTGTCTGTGTGGGTGTATGGGTGTTTTTGTTGGTGTTTATGTATTTAACATTATGATCATCAACATCATTAACGTTTAAAAACTTCTATGTTTGCAACAAGCACTTCAAGTGAAATTTTTGTTTGATGTAAGAGCAGAGGAATCATTTGATAATGTGTTGGAACAAAGTTTTTACCGCTGGATGGCCTTATACTTTGTTAAAGTACCTGGAGATTTTGTTCACATAATTTTCTACTAAAATCAAAGATAAGAGGCCATTATTGCATACATACCTATTTATCAATTAATTATTTTATGGATTAGTACAAAAGGCATGCTAATAATTGCCTAATAAATCAATCCATAGAACTAAAATTTCATACATACTGTGTGTGTGTGTGTATGTGTTTGTGTGTGTGTGTGCATGGAAAATGTCCTATAGTCACAGATTACCTATTAACCTAGTAGTTTGAAGAAAAATTACTTGCTGTGTTTTTAGTAAAAGTACTGTAACTTATTGGATCTTATTTTTTCTGACTTACACAGTGCTTTACCATATTCACAGGTTTTTAAATTATCAGAAAAAATTTGTAAAATACAGATTATTGTTTTCACCATTAGGAAGGAAGAGCTAGACAAATACAAAGAGGAAAAGAACAACCCAAAAGAGATTGATTCTGATGTTTTGAAGATGTTACAAAATGCGAAAGTTAATGATTCTGGTCCTGGTAATGGTTCTTTCTCAAGGCTGGAAAACCAATTACAAAATGAAGGTATTATTTTTTTATTTAAAAGGAACACAAGGTGTTGAGAGCCTTATTCTTAACGTCTTTATTTTTTGTTTTATAGTTCTTTAACATTTAGTTTTAGTTTACTTCTGAAGGTAGTTATAATTTTTTTTTTGAAATCAGTAAATTAAGACATTAACATCTTAAAAGATAAAATAGATTAGAGATTATAATTTATTAAAGTTAGAAGCGTTTTGATTTGATAGAAGAAATTAATAGTTATTAGGGAAGACCAACATTTGCACTGATTAAATTAAATCTTGTTATATTAAATTAAACTTCTGTTTAGTTGACCACAGAACCATTATTATAAATATTTTAAAAGTATTTTAGGCCTGAATCACTTTAAAATGCAAAGTCATAACTGATAAAAGAGGAAAAAAATTTATAAAAAATAAAAGAGAATAAATACATAAATTTTTAATAAATTTTTTAAATTTTCATAAATTCATTGAAATATGAAGTTAATGATTTCAATTTTGATATCTTTTAGTTATTTTTTCTTATTTTTATTTTTTATGAGAGCACTTTAGATTATTCAAAAATAAAGTTATTCTGTATTATACACGCTAAATCAAAACTTAAAAAAAGAAAGATAAGGATTATCTCTTCCATGTCTCCAAAAAAGAATGTGTTGTGTTGATTCAAAAAATAATTGTAAATAGTAAATAGTATTTTTAATTTGAGTTTTTTTTTCTCTGATAGGTTTGCTTTCTATTGGTTTTATATTACATGAAATATAAGGCCTAGTTTATATTCCGTGATACAAGATATTTTTGAAATCTAGGGCAACCACAAGATAATGTTGCGTTTCGCATGACCGCAGAAGGAACAGATTTAAGTGATGGTAAATATCTACCCATAATGCACTGTCAGCTCTATATATCAGGCTATCATTCACATTTTCATGAAAACGATTTGTCTCCAAATTTGTTTTTATTTTTATTTAGATATTTCAATTTGAAATTTTAGTTTTAATATATCAATGTACCAAAGGCAATACTCTTTTTGACTTCCACCGATTCTTGTGTATGCCTACATAACTTAATTTACAGGGTAGTGGCCACACTCTTTGTAATAAATTTTTTAATGAAAATATGCTCAAGTAAAAACAAAGGATAGACAAATCGACATGCAATCACGAGCTCATAAGGTAATAATTACATTGGCTGTTTTCCATTTTCTTTTTATCTAACTTTTATAAATGTGGTTTCAAGAAGCACTTGAACAAAATATATTTTAATTATTTCCTTATTACAGCTTTCATCTCCACTACCTTAACTGGATGATTTTTTGTGGGTAATGATAAGTATTTCATGACATTAGGTCTGCTCATCGGTATTCTTGCGTTAGAAGTTTATTTGGAAATAAATCCAGCGATGTCCGAATTTAATTTAACTTAAATCTTAGATATGCTAATTAGAGTAAATTTGGCCCAGTTTTATTTTTTAAAAATTTTGTAAAAAAAAAAAGATTTTTTTCCAAAGGGTAAAAATTACCACAAGAAATTAAAAGTTACTTAAGTTGCAAAAATCAGTTATTGCCATGGTCGTGACAAAACAAATCATATTGCATTATCATTGTACAGGTAAAGATAGATTACCCTTTTTTGTTTGCGGTTTGATGAGTGAAAAAAAACATTTTTTAATTTTTTCAAAATGGTGTATTTCCAATTCAAAATAGCAGATTTGTCACTTTTTTGATGTCAATGAGAAGTCTTCATGTTTTTGTTTATACTAACTTTTAGTCAAACCAAATCTTGTTGGCTAAAAGTTAGGGGTAAATATCTCGTTACTTTTTTTTTGTTGGTTGTTGTTGTTTGTTTTTGACGACAATGATGAACATGTAAGTTTTAAGTGAAGTCTGTTAAAAGAGAGATTATTCACAAAATATCATCCTAAGGTACGTGAAACCATGTGTAAATGCACAAACATATTTCTACACATATACTTTTACACATTCACTTGCACATAACACCCACAACTGCACGCATTTGTTTATAAGTCCTTGGATTCTCACAGAAAGTTTTGATGTTTATTTTGTGCTCTTACCATTAAAATTACCCTTTTAACCATTACACATTACTGTAGTTGTTCAAATTTTAGTAAACTACGGGGGTTTTGAAAAAATCCTGGTATTTGCTAGAAAAGATATCAGGGCCCTAAACAGTTATTAAGCGGAGAAGGTTCATAAACAAAAACACTTTTTTATGGTTTTAGTTATAATATGGTTTAAACTGGGTGAAAGCTTCGGCAGGGACAACCTTTTTGTGAATTCCATGAACTAATAAAAACACACATGAAAAATGCACATGCACCAAAAATGCACATGTACTTAAGATCCTTAAATATTTATATTCCATATGGGAAAAAAAAAGTGTTTCAACATTATATGTCATTGCAATATCCTAATATGTGATTGGAATATCATTATATGTCATTGCAATATCATTATATGTCATTGCAATATCATTATATGTCATTGCAATATCATTATATGTCATTGCAATAAATATTTTACTTCTCAATGAAATTATTATTGTTGCTTGCTGCAAGATTTTTGATCCTTAGAAAATTAAAAAATCTTAGAAAACTTCTTTTATTCTGTTTAAAATTATCAATGGTGTTCCAATCAGGCCATTTAGTTTTTCTCATTCAATAAAATAGATGAATATTTTTTTTTGCTGACATACACACTCTCTATTTCCCACTCAAATAAGCCCGTTTTACTTTGCTTGCTCATACACGATCAAATAGATCGTTGCTAATACCCAAATTTGTCTTACTTTTTATGCACATACACTCTCACTGAAGCAATTTTTTTGTTTTTGCACACACTTATTAATCTGCACACATTTACTAAAATAAATCTGTTTGACTTATTTTTTGCAAATATGCAATGATTTTTTGTTTTTTACTTCATACATAATAAACACATTCTAATTAAAATTGTTGTTATTTAAGTGTCTCCTGGCTCACAGAAAGTTATGTCTGATATTAGAAATGCTCGTGGATCTTCAGGTCTCAGCAGTGCCGGAAACAACACCTCGCGCTCTTTTAAACTATTACAACAAATGACAGATCAAGCTGACGGTAATCCATTCATTAGCGTATCCGTTTGCCATTTTTTTTAAACCTCACCCATCAAAATTCTGATTTTTCAAGACCACCTTAATAATAGTTTTCATAACCACCATACAACTACCATAATTTTAATTACCATTGTTCAAGACCACCCTTGTTTTCGTTTCCATATTGTTTTTTTTTGTCAATTTCTGTTCATTTTCTCCTATGTAAATTAACATAAAAACTTGCTATTGTTTTAGCTGTTCTATTCTACCTAATAATAAATTGCTTCTTTTTCTGGTTTTTTTATATTTCTGGATTCTTCGTTTTACTTCATTTCTATTTTCTTGTTCTTTTCTAGGGATTTAGAATTTTCTGGTAAGACACTGTTAATCTTAGACTTTCATTGTTCTTCCATTATAAAAAAATCATCATGTTTCTAGCAATTGTTTTCATTGGCAAGCCAAGAATTAGATTATTCTTTAGTTTTCATCATTTGCTTACAATAAAAGAAATTAAACAAAAAAATAACCGCAATTTAAGGATTTGAAAAAATTGGGGATGCAGCAATTTTTTGGAAAGAAAATTATATGTAAAGTTTTTCTATTCCTTGATTATAAGAGAGTTTCAAATCTCAGGTATACTATGATATGGAAATATTATTATGTTAAGACATATTTCTAACGTTGAGTATATCTCTTTTGCAAATTTTCATTCGAAGGATTCTTGTTATTTCTCGTTGAATCATCCATTTCAAATATTGAATATATTTCTTTCGCAAATTTTTATTCGAAGAATTCTTGTTGTTTCTCATTGAATCATCCATTTCTAACGTTGAATATATTTTTTTTTTTTTTGCGAATTTTAATTCAAAGGATTAGAACTTGGTTAAGTGTAGCAGTTTAGACCAAATTTAACTAAGTTTAGTGAAGCAGATTATAACAAGTTTAGATAAAGTTAGTGAAGCAGATTATAACAAGTTTATTGTAGATTAATATTTGCATTATAAAATATTCTTTGATATGAAGAATTATTTGAAGTTGAAATGTTTTTGATAATTTGATAGTAATTTTTATTTCTATTTATGAGTACGTGGTATTTTTACAATAATTAATTTGATAACACTTATCAATATGCAAGAAAATCATCTGCATACTTACTATCAGACAACATATTTTTATTTGCAATTTGTTTTTCTTTGAAAATAATTTATATAAATTATATAAAACTAATATAAATTGTATAAAATTTATATAAATTATATAAAATTTGTATAAAAATTACTACTTAAATTTTCTTAATATATCTTTTCTTCAGAAATTGAATGTTAAAGAATGATAAAAATATGGTGTTTTTTTTTTTCTTTTTTTTTTTTTTTTTTTTTTTTTTTTGAGAAATAGAGAGAGAGAGAATGTTTAAGTACTAAGATGTGGTTTTTAAATATAAAATAAAAAGTTTTATGCGCGTTTTATGACGGGAAAATAATGTATAGATTGTTTCGTAAAATCAATTTATTTTTGCCTAAACGTGATTGAACTTTTGATGGTTGTTGGTGATGTTATTTTTTATGTATGTCACTGTCAAATTGTTTTAATTAAATTTCCTAGGGATTAACAAAACAAGGAGCAATTCTCCACCCCTAATGTAAATCCCTTAATTGATCTATTATCTGGAAAAGAACTTTTTTTTTTTTTTTTTAATACCTTAAATTAAGTTGTTTGAAATCCTCAGTTTATAAAATAAAAGCATGAGAACAATTTAAATTACATAACAGCAAACCTGTAGTCAACTGTCATGGAAATCTCCTTGATTCAAATCAAACCCAGTTAAAAATTTGAATCACTTTAATTATTTCTCATATAGGCAAATCCTAACTTTTAGATCCTATTAAACCATCTTTTAAAGAGAAAGCAACAGTGTTTATGTTTAAACACAGAACGCTTCACTGTGACATGAAACAATTTGACCGTGACATTATTTATGTGGCTAATTAACACAACAAACGATGAAGTAATTATCTTACAGGACTTTTTTTAACAAACTTTATTATCTGACGTAACTTTATATCAACTGAATGAACTGTATACTATTTGTCAAAAATTAATCATGATTGTTCAACAATTTTTTAATTGTACATATGATTATCGAGAAAAACTTAAAATTTATTTTTTTTGTTTAATAAAACTGGTTATTTGATGAAACTAATTATTTTTTCATATTTTTTTTTTTTTTTTTTTTTTTTTTTTTTTGCTGACAAAAAGAAGATTTTTAATGAAGTTTTTCGGAAGGAAAGAGTTTTTTTGGGAAGATATTAAAGTTGAAGAACATGAGTTAAGGTGAGAAAAATTGTTTATTTTGTTATTTGCTGGGGTTAAAAAGTATAAGATTTTTCTTTTTATTTGTTATGTGTGAAATTAGTCACATAAATGTCAACCAATATAAAAAAGTATTTTGACCTTAAGTAAAATTTAACATTTTTGAAAAAAAAATATTCTCTTTCAGTACGGTACATGAATTTGTTGATTTTAGGTCTAAAAAAGAATTATAAATTGACCAATCGTAATTGTAATTCCACATTTTTAATTTACTGTAATTAAAATAATAAATTTATAATAAAGTCCAAATTTTATATGTATAAAATTTAAAGTTGTGATAATAGCAAATAATTAACTACCTTTATCGGCATATACTTCTATTTTACTTTTTTTGTAGTGTTTGAGAAGACGCTAAATTTTAATTTCCTAAAGATTGCAAAAAAGAATTTATGACTGAAGTAATTGTCTGATAAGAAGGTAAAACCAGGACCTAATCCAGTTGTTGATTTTTAATCATAATTTGCTTTAGTTTTCCTTTGAAGAAAATCAATGTTCTGTAAGATTTTGCAATGGAAAGTTCCTTTTTCTGAGAAAATTGATAATTTCAAGGAAATTAACAAATTTTTGTCGTTTAAATTTAATTTGGCAAATTAAAAAAAAAAAAAAAAAAAAAATGCTCCTCCCTGTGACCATATAATTCATTTATTATAGAACCTTTTGTCCCTTCAAAAAGCAAAGAAGCACCAGCACCTTTGAACATTATGCCATCATCCCATGATGATAAAATGTTATCACCCAAGAAATCCCCAATAGCAGGTTAGTAACTCATACTTTGTTTATAATATGCTTTTGTTTTTATATATTTTTTTAAATATAACGTAATTTAATTTTAGTTCTTGTTTTAGATGACTCATAAGCTTATCAACATAAAAATGCTAAACGTTAAAAATGTTTTATTATAATTTTACTTCTATACTCCTTATGTTACTAAAAAATATTTTTCATAATGGTAGAAAAATAATTGTTTTTTTTTTAAATTTTTTTATTTGGTTGTTATATTCCTAGCTTTTTTTTTTTAACTCAAAATTCATCTATTACTTGTTATGCAGGTGTTTTAAATTATGTCACAAAATCTTAAAATAATTGTTAGTGTAAAGGCATGCCTAAACATACCCAAAAATTTATATCTTTTGATGACTCATGTAAGTTGTGGTGAAATTTCGCGCTATATGTTAAATGATTTGATGCAGCCATCTTGAAAGTTTTTTGGATTATACGGTCATTAGCAAGAATTCCAAAAAAACTTATATTGGCGATTATGCTTTAATTATACTGAAATTGTGTCTCTGTGCTTGGTTCTCTCTTTCAGGATGTTAAAAATTGTTTTTTTATTGGCTTAATATCTTTATTGGGTTTTCTACTCTTATAGAAAATTAAAAGTGAAATTCTTTCTTCTTCAAAATTTTTCCCTTTTTTTGTGAAAAAAGGACTTGGGCACCATACAATTATATAATTAAGCTGTGGAAGTTTGTGTTATCATCAAGAAAATGGGATAATGTACAATGAAATCAAAACAATGAAAAATGAAATTTCCATAAATCTGAATTAAAATGTTCTAAAGTGTATTTTTCAGCTTGAACTAAAAAACTAACTCTTTTTATAGGAATTACGTTTTGTATTTATATATATATATATATATATATATATAATTTATATTTCTTTTTATATTTATATATATATATATATTTCTTTTTATAGTTATTTCTATTTTCGATAGGTTTGACTTATTTGTCAGAATTTCTCAAAGGCTAAAAAGCACGTAAAATTTTGAAGAAAAAGATTTCTACGTTTTAAATTTTAAATTAAATTTTATCAATTTTAGTTATATATTTTATCGGTCTGTCGGTGACGGCGACGGATTTCTACAAATTTTATCTGTGTTGGTCCATATGTTAGTCCGTCTGTCAGTAGCACTTTTTCTCAAGAAAAGATTGTCCATTATTCCTGAAAATTTAACATAAATTCCCTAGTGTCATATTGAGACATTTGAGAAAAGCTGGATTTTTAGCAATTAAAGAAGTCTATGAGTCAATTTGTTATGTGCTTGTTATTGTTTGATAGAGAAATGTTGTTAAATATCAAACAATTAGTTTATATTTATTTATTTAGCAATGTTATCAAATGACTTACAAAAAAAAATGAAAGAAATGAATATCGACAAACAAGTTCTTGACCGAACTTCAAGCGTTTCACGTGGTGACATTGAACGAGGAAGATTCTTATCAACGAGTTCAGCAGCATCTGCAGGTAAATCACTAGATATGCATTTTTTTTGTATTGCACTTCTTTTAAAGCCCTATTTAATCACAATATATTTTTTTCCTTCTGTTTGTCCAACCTGCGATTTACCTCAAATATGCACATATATTTTTTTTAAAAATATATGTGCATATTTGTGTGTATGTGTACCACAAACTCCTCAATAAATATACCCTAAAAGTTAAAGTTATTACTTAGCCTGTTAGATATAAAAACGTCATTGATATACCAAGCTATTTCAGCCCTCACAATTTAGTCGGCAATTTTTTTTCCAATGTTTTGAAATTTGCAAAGCAGCGGAACCATTATAAAATCTATGGAACTGCCGAACTTTTCTGAAAGAAAATTTTTGGGTCAATTTGATAAAATTGCTCTCCAGTCCATTAGTTAGAAGTCGTTTACCTGTCAAAAATCGCCTTCAAAGTGAAAACATGCGCAATCCTGACTTGACTGGGAAATTTTACTTACATAAAAGATGATTAGACACAGTTTGTCCTTGCAAGATGCTCCTGATTCTGTGCTAAATGATGATGGAAGTGAGATTTATTCTAGTCATGGAGGCCTTTGATAATGAAGATGAAAAAATCGATGTAAAAATTAGTTTTTACATTCTTCTATGCCAAAGTCTATGATGTAAATTTTTAAGTATTTGTCTGGATTACCAGTTGTAATTGTTTTTAGCAGTATCTCAAAAACTATTCATGTTGAGACAATGAAATTTTGGATTTTTTTTTTCTCTGAAGATTATTCCTTATGGAGTTGATTTATGTTAACTTGAGGACAAAAAAAATTAGGAGCTTTTGAAAACTAGATTATTTGAATTTTTTGAAAAATTCTTGCATTATGGATTTCCTAGTGAATTTTTTTTTTTTTTTTTAAATTTTCATTTCTAAATCAGTAATTAATATGATTTTCAACAAGAGGTCAATTATTAAATGATGAAAAATTAATCTATAAAGATATGGAGTTTTTTGTTAAAGGATCTAATTTTTTGTAAAAATCTCGTTGTCTTGAAAGAGTTAAGTTGATCCTGTTAAATTTTCTGTGAGTCTATTTTTTACTCTAAGCACTTGTTTTTCTTAAAACTCAAATTATCAAAAATTATTATTAAAAAAAATATTTTTGTTATCGTCACTTATTTAAATCTGTTTTGATTGAGTTCCTTTGGCCTTATTTTGAGGTGACTTTCGATTATGATAGATTTAAATGTACTAGACAGATTTTGATGCAAATTCCAGGAAGCACGCTTTGTGTTATAACTTTAAGTTGCAGTTTTTCTGTAAAGATATTTTGTAATTTAACTCAAATCATATCTCTGGGGTATGTTTAAGAATTGTGATGTTCACCAACTGAAAGATTTTTGACATAACAGAATTTAGGACCTTTATTTTTCAGAAATTTCATAACTAGTAAGAAAGAATAGCTCCGATTAAATATAATCCAACATATTTCCCATCTTTCAATGTGGGTAAACAAATATCTTTGAGCTAGTTTATTTCAGAAGAACCCACGGGTTTGGTTCTAGTGTACTTAGAACTCCCATTTCAGCTTAGTAAAGAATATCATTGGTCTCTAAGGGGAATCAAACTCACACTTCAGTGCCAGAAACCAAAGTCTAAACCGGTCGATCAGACATCTATTAAACATTGTGACAAGAAATGGCAAAGATTATTGATGTGTATTAATCAAATCTCCTTTTAAAACTTTCAAAACTAACAATTAATTTTATGATTTGTGCTTTTAAATATCTAAATATTACTTTTCTGGTTTTATTAAAATCCATCAGATTTTAAGGCGTTTCATAACCTTTCTGGCTGGCTGGCATGTTTATTTAAGTTGAAATTCAAAGTGGAGCAGTACAGTACCTATCTAACGTGACAATTTAGACGCTAAATCTAGTTTCTAAAGGGTCAAAAAGTGTGGTTTTCGTGATCATTACAAAAATTGTTTGTGGCTGGAGTTTTTTTGTCTAAAACATAATTCAGCACATTGATTTATTAATTTTTTTTCTTTTCTATTGGAAAGGTCTATTAGGAGATAATTTTTTGTAAAATCAACTGCTTATCATTTCTTAGTTATTTTTTAGCGTTTTAACGTAATGTTAAATTTTTTATGTTCATATAAAACTAAATAACCCTTGTGGTTCCTGACCTGACCGATTTTAGAAACTCTTGATTTGAAATAAAAAATAGATAAGTGTGCAAATTTTGGGGAAAAATTCACAAACCCAAACAATACAAGTCATTGTGTGTGGGCCAAACAATATAAGTCAATGTGGGTGGGCCAAACAAACAAAGTCAATGTGCGTGGGCCAAACAAAATAAGTCAACGTGGGTGAGCCAAACAAAATAAGCCAATGTGCGTGGGCCAAACGAATCAGAAATTCTACTGTCAGTAGCTGTTTTTTTTTTTTTTTTTTTTTTTTTTTTTTTTTTTTTTTTTTTTTTTTTTACTGTTATATGGTAAGAGAATAATAGTGCCTTTGTGCTAAATTTTTTTTTCACAAGAAAAGATTAATGTAATGTATAATAAAAGTCCTCATAAGTTGCTATGATAACACATTTTTTCATGAAAACTTTCCTTGACAAAAGTATTTTTATTTTTGACATTACGGATAATAGATTTATTAATAAATTTTTAATCAGTATTTTGAACGTGTTTGTCTCATTCTGTTTGTGTATCTGTCTACCAATTTTATTTTGGGAAGTGCTGATAAATTTTTTTTCTGAAATTTTGTATAAGAATATATTGATTGTAAGGGAAAGTAATTGATGATTTTATATGTATATTTTTAGAATGCCAATAAATTTTATTTTTATTTTACTACTTTCTGTTTTCTATAGTTCAGCATTTTTTTTGACAGTCTTTTTGTGAGCACTTCCCTCTTTTAACATTTCCCCTCTCTCCTAATCTTAATGGAATTTTGATTTTTATTTTGATTTGAACTTTTTGTTGAAATGTCACTTAATTTTTTCGAATAATATTAATATTATATTAATATCAATATAATATGCAATTAATATTATATAACTATCATATAGCCCGATCACCGAGTCCTTCACCAGTTGATCGTCCGAAATCTCCGAGTTTCAGAATGACACTGCCAAAGGGATCTTCACCAGGAGAAGGTAAGCTTGTTTAGCATGTTTAGATGGTTTGAAAATTCACCTGAAAAAAATTATGCATAGATCACTGAATTCTGTGTAAATCTCGTCCGACTAAACTACTTGACTCTACTCAATAGAACTGTGGGCTCTACTCAATAAGACTGGGCTCTACTCACTCTACTAGACTTTGGGATTTTTTTTTTAAGTTTTGAAAATTTATCAAATAAGGAAAATAAATTTGACGACTTAAAAATTAGTTTTTCAAAAATATTAATTTTGTGGCATTTTAGTTTGTTGAAGATTATTTTCAGTCGATAAATGAAAAAATATGTACTTAAATTTGAGTGCTAAAAAAATCGACATTGAGAAATCAAATTACCAAGGTTTATTGAGGTTAGTTTACTTAAATATTAAGAAGTAAAATAAAAACTGTAACTTTTTTAATCCTGGATGATATTTCTGGGATTTTCGGAACTTCGCAGGTTATACTTCATGCTAAGCATAGCATGAAATGCTGCAAATCAATTTCCTTGTTAAAACTATCAAAAGTTATCACAATTTGACTGGTGAATGGGAGTGAATGTATTTATTTACAGAAAATTTTGAGTTACTCAAGGCTAACAACTATCCCTTTGCTGAGTGAGTTGTTATTGCTTGACAGCGAACTGGTATTTGCCATGTTCTACAGAGATTGATTCTGAAAATGTAGTAGATTTGCAGAACATTTACATTATTGCTATTCTTTCTAGAATGTTAATGATTTGGGAAGGATTTGATATATCTCAGCAAATGATTTCTCTTTTTACTTTGAAAAAATGGTTATGAAAAATAGTTTTTAAGCTCCAAAAAGACAATTTTCTCAAAATTTTAATCTGCATAAAACTTGGCAGGCAACATGTGCAACCTGGTATAGATTTTGATGTTAATTATTCTTCAAAATATTAATAAAGAAACTTCTGTGTTGATTAAAAAAAAACATTTAACACTATAGTTTGTAATGTCTTAGTTGCAAAATTGGAGCATTATGGTGCATGTGGTATTCCAAAAAAACTGATTTTCCTCTCATCCAACTAAAAAATTGTTATCTATAAGCGATTTTAAGTCTTCAGTTAAGTATGCTCAAATTTATGTTCCCCAAGGCTCAGTCCTAGGTCTCCTTTTGTTTTGAATATATATATATATATATATTAATGATTTATACCTTTATGTTAAAAATTCTAATATGCATCACTTTGCTGATGACACAAACCTCTTATACATTAATAGATTGATCAAAATCTCGTGTAAAAATATAACTTATGATCTTAAAGGTATTAATTGGCTTAATGCCAATCGTATTTCTCTGAATATAGGCAAAAACAAATTCATAGTTTTTCGTAAAATTTGTAAACTAGTAGGTTCTAAATATTTGAAGATGAAGTTAAATGAAAAAAAATTAAATCCTTCAACTAGAATAAAATACCTTAGTGTTGATGAGCAGTTGTCATGGAAATCTCATACTGATGAACTGATTAAAAAACTAAACAGATCAAATAATATGCTTTCTAAAATATGTCGTCATGTTAATCGTATTACTATTCGTTCACTTTATTTTGCTTTGTTCTCACCTCATCTGAGTTACTGTTGTCAGATTTGGGGTCAAAAAGTTAGTCGATATTTAAATAAGATTTTATTGCTTCAAGATAAAGAATGAAGAATCATTAACTTCATGCCGTTTCGTTTTGACGTTTCTTTGAGTTTTCATAGTTCAAAAATCCCTTTGTTCATCTATCTTGTATGTGCTTCAAATATATTGCTAGTGTTTGATTCTTTGTCTTTTAGTCTACCAAATTCAGGTAAAGACTTCAATATTCAATATCTTCAATATTTGTAGCAATGACAATAAACTAGTCCTGCCAAAATTTAAAAGTACGAGATATGGTAGAAAGGCAATAAAACACCTGTGTGTCACCGAAATGAATAATATTTTTAAGTTCAAATATACAAACTCTCTTAATTACAAAAATATTTTTTATTTAAATAGAAATCAATTTAAAAGTATTATTCATAAACTTATATATAATTAATATAATAAATTAGCTACAACTAAGGTTCTTGTTAAGGCTTGGTTTTAACTAACAAAGTATTTACTAGTAGTAACATTAAGTATTTGCTAATAAAATTTGGAGTCACTCCTTTTGGTCATCTCTTGCTATATCAGTGACTCTCATCTTAATTGTCCTGTTTTTTCAGGTGCAATTGGATCTAATGATGTCATAAACAGTTTAAAGCAACAAATCACTAACGATAGAATGTCGTTTGGTCTTCGACAGACTAGATTAAGTTCTAATTCTCCTGGTCCCTTATCACCAAAAGCCGTTTCACCAAACCTTTCAAGTCTGAGGAGATCTTTTAGAGAAACGCTTAAAAAAAAGCCAGGCCAAAAAGGTAAGGAAACAAAATTTTATTTTATTTAAATTTATTGATATATAAAATACTTGATATTATTAAATTTAATTTTAAAAAATATGAACCAAACATGTTTTTTTTTAAAAAAATTTGCTAAAAATTGAAATTAAACACTGCAATAATTGGACTACCGACTAGGCCGACAGAGTCCTATAAAATTTCCTCCGTCCATTTCTTAGTTCGTATCTTATTTTGTATTAGTATGTCCATTTTTCTATCCATGTTTCTGTCCATGTTTTCTGTGTTTTTTCAGTTTTTTCAAAATTTTGCAAAAAAGGTGAAGATTTCTTTATTTATTTATGTTTTTTGCACTGGATTCGTCATATACAAATATATTCATTTTAAGCTTAAAATCAACACTTAAAATTTTTTTTTTTTTATGTTTTGTTGACTTAGCAAAAAAAATTTTGAAAGAAATTATTTTACAACCCTAATGAGGTTTTTTTTTGGTTTTTAAAAATATTTGCATTTGCATTTTGCCCATGCGAGAATGCTATGGCCCAATTAAAAATTCTTTTTTTATAAGTTTTGCCTGAGGTTAATAGCTTGTTCCTCTCGCCGGGATTTTCAAAACAAGATCCTTTTAGGCTTAAAAAACAAAAAAATCTCAAATATAAAAGAGGTCATCCTTTAAAGCAAATAATTTGAAAACTTGTTTTTTTGGGACTGGGTCTAAACGGCCATTTTTCATTGAAGATGTTGCTTTTGAAAATTTTCCTAAATTCTCAAATTGCCACCTAATGGTCGTTTTCGGCCTAAAAACTGAATTTTTAAAATTTTCTGTGAAATTTAAATTTAATTTCTGTATTTTTATTCAGGAGTCGATTACAATGGAAATGAATTCACTTTTCCAGATGTTGCTCCAATAAGTAAGGTTTTTAACATTTTTAAATAAAATAAATTTAACTCTGACAGCACCTGATAATGGCTCATTTCCTATGCCTCTGGCTTTCAAATGAAGTGTTCTTGTGTTTCCCTTGTGTTAAGGAAAAATGGTATATTCTGCATAAATTGTGTAACAAGTAACGCTGTAATAATTTTTGCGGAAAAACTAACATGGACTTGACGTTGATATCAGTACTTGGTGTCATTTCAAGTCTAACCTGACTTTGATGCAAATACAAAATGACATATTGATATTTTTAAAAAAAATCTAATTTTTGTGTCATCCATTTTCATATTTTCTTGTTTTGTTGGTTAATTTACGCATTAATGATTGGTTTAGAAAAAATTTAATTTTCCACTCTTATATCATATGATAAACGCTGATTAAAGGTTTAAAATTAAAGGTTTAACCTTTAATCAACCGAAAATGCTTACTGCAAAAAATCTTATTTCTTTTTTGTTTGAAGTCATCAAACTCTTTCAAAGAAAAAAACTTGCCTCATTTATGAATCTGGCTTTTTACAATAAACATGAAAAATGAAAACCGTTTTAGCTAAGGTTAAGTTTATTTTTTGTTTTAATAGTTTCTTTCTTCTCTAGGTGATGAACTGTGAGATTGCTGTGTCTACTCGACTTTTTTCAACCAATTTGAATATTTAATTCATTATTTAATAGTTTTTATTTATTAGGTTTATTTTTATTTTTTTGTTTACTTTGCAAAAAATGTTGAATTAGCTTACCTACATGTTTCCAATTTTAAAAAATAACAGACGTTTTTATTTAACCTAATTTGTTAAATTTACCCTTGACCACCATAACTCTAACCCTAACCACACCTACCACTTCATAGTTATTGTTTTTTATTTGAAAATGAGTTAAAAAGTATAAATTGATTTAACATTTGGCCAATGACTAACTTTTTTGTACTTTTTTTTATTAAAAGTGAAACTTTTTCAGTGTCACCAATTAGGGCTATATTGTTTTTGTATAAATTTCTAATCCTAAAATTTGGATTTAAAAAAAAAGGGTTTCCTTGTGCTAATTCTTTTTATGAGCTATTCTATTTTTTGCAAGATGTTTTCTAGTTTTTTATTGTCAATGTATTTTTTATATATTATGCATATGTTGTTTTCATGCATAGTTTTTAACATATATACTATTTTTTTAGCGCGTATGCAATATTTTCTGTATAACAGTACTGATATATAGGGTTTAGCATATGTAATATGTTTGTAGTTTTGGTATATACATTTTTGGAGTGAAAAATAAAACTACTTTTATAGCATCATTTATTGTAACTGCTTTATTCCTATATTTAAATATCATGGGAAACAAAACAAAAAGAAACCACAAATTTCTTAAGTTAAACTTTCACTTGTATTATTTTAAATTAGCGTTTGAAATCTTTACCTTCTGAAATCTTGGAATGAAACAAATATTAAACCAAAATAATATTTTGAAAAACAATTAATGAAACACCAATTTACATAAATTTAAAGGTACATTGATATATATATGTATATATTTATATGTATAT
>JAUZNK010027720.1:0-19380 GCA_035046665.1 Euphysa ruthae
ATCTATAACTCTAGTTAAAAACTACTAACAATTTTTTTAACAGCATTAGACTTAACACAGTCATTCCAATCAAATCCACACTGTGCATTGTTACACTCTTGGTCACATATGCTGTTATTAAACTTTGTCTTACACAACTCAATGCATAACTTAGGTTTCGCTTGGCAATCACCACCATCAAAATTACAATTTAAATTGTCACACTCAGGATCACAAACACCATTGCCAAACACATCCCAACATTTTTTTGTTATGACTTTGCAATTTTGCCAGGGTTCAACACCAAGGGTGCATGAAGTACCATCCCAGGCACATTGTTTGATGTTACACTTTTGATTGCAGTGGCCAATGTCATCAGTGAATGTTTTACCACAGTCATTATAGGGACATGTTGTTTTGTTGACGATTAATGAGTTTGAACAGTCCTCCCCACTGAAATTTTCTGAATGAAAAATATGAAATTATTATGTGATAGTAAAGAAAAGATATAAGCCAAGTCTTATAAACTGCAGATGTTTTAAGTCACCTTCCAGCAAACATTTTTAATCTCATCACAAATTTATCAAATATATAGTTAGATTTGCCAAATTTATTAATATAAGACACGTTTTACAAATTTAGTAACTTATTTAATATGTTTCAAAACACTTCAAAATGCTGTAAATAAATTCTGAATCAACATTGAATTATCATTTCTTTTGACTCTGCCTCAAGCCTTGTTATATGGAAAAATATACCAAGACTTGCTGTATGAACAAATATAACAAGCCTTGCTGTATGGAAAAATATACCAAGCCTTGCTGTATGAAGAAATATAACAAGCCTTGCTGTGTGGACAAATATAAGAAGCCTTACTGTATGAACAAATATAAGAAGCCTTGCTGTATGAACAAATATAACGAGCCTTACTGTATGAACAAATATAACAAGCCTTGCTGTATGGACAAATATATAAATACTGTAAATGATTGAGTAAATCCCCATTCCTCGAACAAGGCTATAATATTTTGTCAAATGAAATAAAAAAAAAAAAAAATTCTAATGAAAAACTGAAATCCAGTTTTAAGACAATTTTTCAAGCGCAGAACGGGAATCTATCTCTTAAGAATAATTTAACCAAAAATATCAAAGTTAGTGGAAGTGTTATTATCATTAGATATAACGTAGAGATAAGTTAATTAAGTTAATTAATCTGTTTTCTTAATTCAATAGACAATTAATAAAGGTGTTTCATAACACCTGTTGGGTCAGCTTTAATCTTAATTTTATTTCTAAAGCAACCTTTTTCCTTATTAAACCACAATGCTATCCCTTATCAATTTTTGGCTTTTTTCAAAATAACTTGTTAAATTTGATTTTTATCTGGTTTTGAATTTTGTGATGAAATTTAACATCTCAAACAAGCTTCTACCGAATGGACCCCACTTCAAAATCTCATTCTGACAAATAAGTCACTAGAGGTTTATTCAAACTTTAGGTATAATTGCATTACTTGCATTACTTGACACTTGACACTTCCTTGGAATTATAAGAACTACCCAGGCATCTATCCAAGAGACTTTTGGGAAGCAAATTTATTTTTATTAAAGCCTTTACTACAAATCCTGCCAAAAGTAAAACTGAACATGTGTGACATACTCAGATAAACAATATTTAATTTGAGACGATAGTTTATATTTTCAGAATCAAAACAAGCTTTATTTTTATTAAGCAGTATCTCTCGCCTTTCAGATTATTGAAACACAATCGAATAGTAAAAATTTAAATGAATTATTTTGCTTAAAAAAACTTTTTTTTAAATCTAATTATACCTCTTCATCTAGGTGAGAAGTTAAATTACATTTACAGAGGTGCTTGGTGATTTTTGAAGCCAAAAGGGCAAGAGATATAAACTCTAATATATAAAATAGATGTGGTTTCCCTGTTAAGCTGTTTTAAAATTCTCCCAATTGAAGACAAATAAAAATGAAAGTAGTTTAAAAATTAAAAAGTGCTATAAGTACAAATAACTGATGACAGCAATTTGAAAAGAGCTTACCATCGCATATACATTCAAAATCATTGGAAAGGTTGACACAGGTTCCATGTTGGCAAATACCAGGTTTACATAATTTAGTCGGACATGACTCCGCCTGGCATTTTTTTTTTTGGCATCTGGAGCCTTGAAATCCTATAAATAGAAAAAAAAATTTAAACACAAGCATGGCCTTTAAAAAAGGATTGATTTTTGGTTTCTCCTCAACAGCATCGCAATGAAAAGTTTATGATTACACAAGTTTATTATTTTTACGCCTCATAACATGTGGCAGTCTAAAAAAATTTATAGAAAAATAAAATTAATCTAAATTCAAATTTTGCAAAATATAAATCAAAGGTTTAAGGAAATGAACCTGAACAGGAAATCTCAAAGTTGAAAGTTATCAAGCTTATGTTTACAGACTCTAAATTTTGTGTAGGCCCTATGAATATTGTTGAATTTTTTGTATGAGAGAGTGGCTGGGTTGAATTAGAATTCTAACTAAGAAAACAACTAAGAACTTTCAAGTTTTGAAGGTTAAATTCATAAAAGAAAGCAAGAATATTAAAGTTGCTCTTTACATACCATATAAAAAGAAATTTACACATTTTTCAAAAAATGAGTTTTAAATTTTTTCCAAAATTTTCTAAAAACTTTAGTGAAAGTAGAAGACATTATTATGTGCATGTGAGAAATGAGCCCATAACTTTTTTTTCTATCATTCAAAGCTTTGCTTATTTAGTTTTGCTTTATCAACAAATTTATTAACAAGTTTTAATTCAAAAATAAATCAAAATCAAGTATATGATTTCTATTCATTATAATAAAAAAAAAAAAGAAAAAAAAAAAAAAAGATAAATATATGACTAACAAAAAAAACTTGTAAGAAAATCCAGCAATAAACCTTCTGCTTAAACCTTAAACAAAACAAAATTGTAAATTAATCTAGGCCATTGAGCACCGAGATGTTTTATTTCCTTAAATAGCATAATTTTCCTGGAGAAAAAAATTTAAGAAATTTAAAGCTAAATTTCAACAAAAGTACATAAAACAAACTTTTTCAAAATAATTCATGCAAATATTACCATTTTTACAATGACACTTAAATTTATCACCGACTACCGAACATGTGCCACCGTTGTAACAGGCATTTTTGAAACAGGATGCAACTGGCTTTCCACAGTAAAGACCAGAGTAGCTACTACCACAATCACAGGTAAAGCCATTAACCGCATCTATACATTTACCATTATTACAGGGTGCCTGAACACAGTCATTTGTGTTAGTTTCACATTCTTTTCCTGAAATGTTAAAACAACCTTATATTGAGAGATTCATAAAAGAAAGACAAAGGTTAGATAAAAAAAAGAGCCTTTGATATTAGCTGATCAAAAAAATTTTATATATATTTCTACATTATACAAGTTCATCTGAAAAAGACAGCTTCAAGCCATCGATAGAATTATGTTAAAAACAAGATAAGTATTCTAACTGTAAGCTTAAGGTAATTTCTGGAAATGTTTTTCAAACATTATAAACATAATGTAAAAATATCTTGAAAGGGTAGAGACTAGTGATGTATAAACATATATAATACCTTTAAAACCTTCAATACAATGACATTTATTTTCATTCTCCAAACAGCTGCCTCCATTTTTACAAATAGTTACTTGGCAAAATGGTACTTCTGTTTGGCACAAGGCCCCTGTAAAACCCTTTGCACATGTACAGTTGAACCCATCATCAAGATCCACACATGTGCCACCATTGCATACATTCTGGGAACAGCTGGCATTTTGTGGAATTTCACATGTGGCTCCCGTCCAACCTTCTAAAATAAAAGCAGGTTTTATTATTTTCAGTGCTAAACTTAATATATTCCTAGCATTTTTCATCTATAATTTAAAAAATGGTTTTATTTATTTGCAGTGCCTTGCATGACGATCACTTAAACTTTCCCAAAAATGATAAAGTGATTTGTTTTTTTGGGATGAAGAAAAATAACATCATCTTAAAATGAAGAAAAATAACTGCATCTAATTAAAATTTTATACAAAACTAAAAAAAAAATTTACAAATCCTCTACAACAGCCTATACAGTTCAGCTATTAAAGAATGAGTGAAGTTATACTTCTGTTAGATATAGGTGACATTACCTTAAATTTCCTGATATATCTCCCCTCCATATCTATGAATCACCCTTATCTATGAATGGAAAAACAAATTCAACCCTAACCCATTGGCAGTGTTATATTATGATTTAATATTTAAGATTTTGTCAATAGTTCTCAAACTTATAATAACAAAGTTATACCATTTGGTGTTTTGAACAAAAAATGACAAGCATTAAAAAAACATGTCGGCTGTTTATTTGAAGATGTACAGTGCCTACAATATTAGTGACATATAAAAGCAAAATTTACTTACTTTTACATTGGCAAGAGAAATTATCAGAGTTTAAAGTGCAAGAGGCTCCATTACGACATGGTTTGTACTTGGGAGCACACCAGTTAATAGCTTGTCTACAATTTTTCCCTGTGTACCCAGCAAAGCACTTGCATCTATACCCACCAAGCTGATTATAACAATGACCATGTCCACAAGTTTCTGACTCACACCAGTTCTTAAGTTTTTCACATCGAGCACCTTCAAAAGAACTGGGACAGCTACAATGTACCTTGTTAAATTTTTGTGAGCATGTTCCATTGTTTAAACAAGCTCTGAAATAATAAACACATAGAAATTTTAGTTGTGAAACCCAAAAATAATTTGGGATGAGTTTTCCAAATATTCCTGGAATTTTAACAGCATTATGATTCTGTCTGAGTAAAGAATTTACTCAGACAGAATTCATTTATAAAATAACATATAATTCTTTCTGTGCTGTGGTAAAACACTTTAATATAAAACCTGACACAATCCAGATGTGCATTTAATTGTGCTTTAAGTTTAAGAGGCAAACTATTGGTTTAATATGCATGAAAAATTCACTTATATGTAACACTTTCCAATGAATTGAGATTGTTCAAGCTGTCTCACTCTTTAAAAATAAAATTGAATAGTGGATGCAGTCATAACTCACCCAAATTTAATTTGTATTACTGATATTATTATTACACTATTAATATTATTATCATTAATAATTTTTATAAATTATCAAGTTACGGCAACTTTTAACTGATATGCTTTAAAAAACAATGTGACTGGCAATAAACCTTTTCTTAAACTTGTTGTTTTTGCTGAGTTTGGAACAGAAAAAAGTTTACATCTTTAAAAGTTATATCTTTATATTACAAGACTTGCTGAATTATGCCACCTTTTGTTATTTTAAAGATATGAGCATTGAATATTTCTAGATAAAAAACATGCAAGATCCTTGAAATACCAATTACACAAAAAACATTCTCATAAATGTTAAATTTACATGTATTTCAAAAAACTTATTTTTTACTGGTTTTTAATTTAAAACAGGATTTTTTTTTTTTTTTTTTTTTGAAAATAAATTGAAAACATTGGAGACTTAGGTTAATATTTTACAGTTTTAAATAAATGAGAAAATTATTGCAAGAAATTAGGGTCAAACTTACCCATGAGTGCATTTATCAACAGGTGTAGAACAATTTTTATCTTTAAAGTCAGGATGACACTGACAAAAGTAGTCGTTATCTGAATCAATACACTTAGATGCATGTATACATGGATTAGGTTGGCAATCGTCATAATTCAGTTCGCAGTTGACTCCATAAAATCCTTTCCTGCATTTACAACGATAGGTTGTTTTTGAAGTTTTATCACAAGTACCAAAAACACAACTACTATTAAAGCAGACGTCCCGAATTTCACAGTAATCACCTAGACAAAATATACAATAAAAAACCGTTTAAAAGATTTTGGCATTGGTAGTAAAAAGCCAAAAATAAAAGAAATTCTTCAGCTCCTTTTAAGATATTTTATAGATTTGATTTTCAAAAAAAATTTGTTCTTTATAGCTTTTATATTAACATAGCTCTTATATTTATTATAATAGAAGCCTTTCTTATTTATTTGCTTTCAAGATTTTCTGGTGTTAAACAAATACAAATAAATCTGTGACTATTATATTTGGCAGGACAATAAAAAGCTGTATAAATTTATATACCTGACCATCCTAGATCACAATTACATGAAAGAGAAGTTTCGTTAATATCTTTGCATTTTCCATGACCGTTACAAGATTGGGGTTTACATTTTGATATATGCTAAAGAAAAAGAAATCAATAAAATTGTAGACTGAAATGCATTCTCAGTATTGGATTTTTTTAATAAAAGTGAAACTGAAAATCTAATAACATAAAATGATTGTAAAAATTTTTGAAATTTAAATTAAAACCAATAACTTTTATTACGCTGAATTTGCTATAAAAATTAGCCCGTTTATTGAATAAAACAGAAGGATTGTTATTAAATCTTCCTTGTCGTTTCCCTTTACTAGGAAAACACCCAGTCAAAAATAGCGTGGTCGCAGCCACCTTTTTATGAAAACAGTACACAGACAAACTTTTACAATTATTCATGAATGTGTGGAATTAAAATTTTTCTCTATGAAGGGATGAAGCAGAGAAGAGGATGTTCCCCATGCACTTCAACAGCACTTTCAGATAAATTTTTTAGCTCTACCTATGCCATCTGTCACTTAACTGTCAATTAAACGGGCCTTCTTTAAAATTGACAGAAAAAAAACATTTAAACAATTAAAATATATTTTCATCTACTTTTAAAATTATAACTACCAAAAATCAGAAATAATTCCCTTCTTGGAGCAGTTTTTATCATGGCACAAAGTGTAGATTGTAAGTTTAGAACCATACATAAAAAAGAAATTTACCTCACAGTGATCCCCATAGTAACCTAAATACATAAAACTATAATAAACTACTTGTTCAAGAAATTAACACATAGAAATGAAACACTGTATTTATAATTAAAAAGTAAAATGCCTAAACTAGTTGATCATGAAAAACGTCAAATTAGGAAGATAAAAAAGATACATATTTTATATTACATGTTAGTATCTTTCAACCTAAAAAATATTGATGATAGTAAAGTCTCTGAAAACCATTAGTATAAATCTAAATATGTTAGACAAGATTGGAATTTTTAAAAACATTAAAAAATAAAAATTTTTTGTCCATAAACTTGCTATAAAATTTTTAGAACAAATTTTAAACGGCAACATATCAAAAAGAAAGTTTCAGAAAACATGTCCTAGCCAGTAATGGATCCCTGGAAATATACAAACTAAAATAAATCAAACTTTAAAAGCTTTATACGAGAGATACTGGAAAAAAATCATATGCACAATTAAAAATGCTTGAATAAAAAACACCTTGAAAATTGCTTAAGTTTGGACTAATCTTGCCTGCTTTTAATTAAATATTTTTTTAAATCACTGTTTTTAAACGACATTAAAAATTATAGCAAATAAAATTAATGAAGCCTTGATTACGGAAATTTGATAAAAAGTTCACAATTTCTAAATCTGTCACCAATATTTTCACCATAATTTACTAATGTAAGCTTTAGCAGCAAACACTTTAAAAAAATGAGCTAGATGCTCCTCCTAACAGGATAGCCACTTTTATAGAAAGGTTTTATAGAAACTGGGTCATTTTATTGCAGGGCCACACACTAGATTTGTCATTAGCAAATAGCCATGACACTGATTCAATACTGTAAGGATAACTTATAAAGATCAGTAATAATAAATGACCAAGATAAATCCTTTGAGTATTGATGATTTGACAAATAATCATCCTTATCAAAAAATTACTGTGAGAATGGATTTTTTTAGGATTTAGATCATTAATAAATAAAGTTCCATCAAAATTAATTTTTACACCATTTTTAAAATCAATCCTATAAAAAAAAAAGCTTTACCAGGATATCTTTACCAGGATATAAAAAAACTTAAATTAGAAAGTTAATTTCTTTAAAAAACCTTGGAACTCAAAATCAAAAAGCGCTATTGAATATCAGAATCCTGAATCAAAATTTGAAATTTTTTGAACAAATTACCATCATATGGAATTCATGAAGTGGAGCTAAATTTGTTTCATGATTATCTTTTTCAGCGTTATCAGTCAGTCAGATGTGAAAACGAGTTACCAAAAAAGCAACCAGTTTTCTGTGATTTACGACAAGGTTAATATTAGGTTAGCTGTTATTTGTCTTAAAAATGCTGAAGTGAAAAAATTTATTACAGTTATTTATTATGCACAGAACAATTTTTATATTATCGAAAATTCTTTAAATGAAGATTTACAGACTATCTCAGAATTCTTCTATGACAACAGTTTAAACTTATTAAAAAAAAAGGAAAAAAAGAGTCAGTACTAAGCTTGCAAGTTGGTCAGAGAGTGTTTAGATGGTGATATATGTGAAAAAATCTCACGATTACTTCAAAATTTCAAAACATTAAAAAAGAACACGTACCCAAGGAAGCTTCATAACAATACCTAAAGTTATACTTGACTTAAAAAAGAAAGCATTTTTCTTCACTGGGGCTAAGTTGTATAAC
The DNA here is from genome assembly GCA_035046665.1 of Euphysa ruthae. Lineage (NCBI taxonomy): Eukaryota > Metazoa > Cnidaria > Hydrozoa > Anthoathecata > Corymorphidae > Euphysa > Euphysa ruthae. Next base: position 8,574 of record JAUZNK010027720.1, read on the forward strand.
AAGTTACCAGTCGATATAAAAAAAGAGAGTGATTTTGCATTATTTAAAAAGAAACTGAAAGATTGTAGATTACGTTGCAAAGTAAGCATGTTGAAAAGTGATGTTTCTTTTTTTAGTGATTTTATTTAGTGATTGTTTCCTGTGATTACATTTAACTTTTTGCACATACCTTATAAAATTCATTTAACTTAGTTTTGATTTTAATCTTTAATTTTTCTTTTTCTGTACTTTTGAAATTCAACTTTGACTCGTTTTTGTTAAAATATTTTAAGATTTTATAGTTTCCATTAATTTTATTAGGACACATTTACAACAGTTCATTTTAACTGAATTTTCTATCCTGTAACAATCTTTTGAATAAAAATAATAACCCTAGATGGTCAAATAGTTTTCAAATTCATAGAGAGAAGTAAAGAGAAATGACAAAAATGTGACTTAAAGCAAGTATTTAGCCTGTTTTAGTTTCACAGACCCTGTTATAAAGAGCATTCTCAAAATGGCAGAAAAAATTAACAGAAATATTTTTAGCATTACAGTAAATTTAGTGAGAATTAGATTTTTGGGATAAAAAATAACATGATTGGACATATTTAGACCCAATAATAAAAAAAAATTTTTTCAAAAGTTTTATGATGCTAGTGTTCTTGTATCATGACTCCATTAAAATTTTAGGAAAAAATAACAAACAGTTTTGAAAAAACAAGTGACAGAACAGTATATATCCATAAAGCTCTGCAGGCTTTTCACCAGGTCCTCAAAACTATCAGCCCAAAAAATTCATGGAAACCATAAATAACAACAAGTTCTAGCATATATACCTTGGTCACACAGGCATTTATATCCTTCATCTGCCTCTGTGCAAGAACCATTATTGCAGGAGAGAAGCTTAGTGCAAAATATCCTCTTTTTCTCACAACGATCACCTTAAATGAATATAACACTACACTAATTGTATTGAAAAAAATTAATTAGCCTATAATTGCCATAGAAAATAAGATGACTGATATATCTCTGCCTAATTAAAAAGCAGGACTGTTCTCAAATAAAACAAGGTTTTTAAAAGGGACTATAAACAAAATTCCACCTATATCAGCAGGATTTTATGCCATAAACTCTTTAACAACTAAAAGCGTGAGTTGAAATGTCTGCTGCATAGGAAAGTTATTTTTTTTGATTGACTCAAAGAGATGCACCCAGTAATTCGTCTTTGATCTAAAAAATGTTGCACCCTGTAGTATTACTGGAAACAAAAAAATTCTGAATAACTTAATGATAGCTTTATACTCTAGGATAGCTTAATGAGAATTTATGATAACTCTGAGATAAATGACGTAAAACATGACAACAGGATAAATAAAAATATTTGTTTGAGAGCCTGTTAAAGCCTACCAGTATGAGTTTTTCTACAATTGCATTTGAAACTGCCGACCGTGTTTTCACATGTTCCATGCGGTTCACAAGCGTTGAGTTCAGCACTTGAGCATTCATCAATGTCCTATAACACGAAATATAAGCAGTAAAAAAAAAAAAAAAAAAAACTTAAAATATAGAAAAGATTTACTCTTCTATCCTTAGGTGGTTGTCAATCAGTGGACGGCTTACTCTTTTATCCCTAGGTGATTTTCAATCAGTAAACGACTTCAAATGAGCTAGAGGCAGATTTAAATGAAATCTTTGGATGAAAATTTTTTCAAAAGTCTTTCAGTGCTGTAGATTTTCAGCTGGTTTTGTTGCCTTGAAAGTTTTAAAACACTAAAAAAAAATGGCTGAAAAAAATCACCACTGCCTTTCGCAAAATTTTCTTATGAAGAAAAGGCTTACTCAAAAAAGCGAAATTTACATGAACTGTGAAGAGGACGTCCTCAGTAAAAATAGCGAGAGCACAGTGTCAGATTTTTGACTTTTCAGACTCAGAAAATGAGGATGGAAATATTTTAATCAAAGAAAATGTTCTCTCATTACCAAAACTTAAGGCTCTCTTGAACGTTTTTGATCTTTGTTTAGATGCCTATGTTTATGCCTTTTATAGTTGGATATTTATGAATTTTTATAGTTGGACATCATACAAAAAATTACCTTTTTTATTTTTAAGTTGCGGATGAAACATTATTAATTTCCTTACTTTAATAAAATTTCAGGTTATTGGTGTAATTCACCTATAAAATATCCAAGAAAACAAATAAAAATCCAAGAAATATTGTTTACTTAAATTTGAAAAGCTGTAGCTACATTTACTATTTACAGACATAAAAACAATTCCATAAATTCCTGCAGAGTTTTATTATTATCAATCGAACTCCAGGATAATCAACCAGGGCAAGTACTTTGTGATGATATATTTTCAAATATGAAAAAAACTGTGTTCAAAGCAGAAGGTTATTTTCAAAATTAGTTAAACTCGAATTTGGCCTAATCAATATTAATCAGAAATGACAATTGCTATCATCATCCAGGGCAACCTTAAACTTTGAAACAATTCAACGTAATTCAGGAATTTGAAAGGCTAAACTTAATGAATGCACATAAGATTAAATACAATTAATACAAAAATGTTAGCTATGGTTCTTAGAACATGCAGATAGACATCATTATATACTACACAATGAATCAATATTATAAAAAATAGTAAATGTGCCAGGATATCCCAATGCATGAGCCACAAAATAAACAAGTATTTACCTGACAAGGTGAGCCAGAGTATCCTTTTTTACATGAGCATGATGTTTCTAATGTCTCAAAGTTACGAGAACAAGTGGTATTTCCAGTGCAATTTTTACAGGCATCCTTAAATTCACAATTAAAACCTATAGATAAAAAAAAAAAGTATCCTAAACATTCAAAATAACCTTAACACAAAATTTGAAAATAACGACTTAATAAGAACATAAACATGATTACGATTTGAAGTAATGAAATAAAACTGAGTTAAATGATCTAGATCTACCCCACAAAAAATTTCTCAAGGATTAATCCTTTGTACTTAAAAATATGAAATTTAAGGCATTTAAAGAAAAGGGGACCCACAAGTGATATATGTTAATAACCTGGTATTCCCAGTAAGTTTGCTTTTTTAAGTAAAAAATTTAACCTACCAACAAATCCATCTTGACATTGACATGTATATCTACCAACTTTATCATGACATACGGCTTGATTCTGACATTTGTGAGTCAAGCAGTCATCGATGTCTGTCTTACAGTCATGACCTAAGAAACACAAATATACCAGAAAAAGACTACAATGATTCAGCTCCTAGATTAAAAATTAGGAAAATCTGGATATATTTTACATTGTTTTTAGGCTAACATAGATAATTACTAGACCTGAATAAATTGAACTTCCTAATGAAAAAGTCTATAAATTAGTTTGAACATTTTTTCAAAATTTGAAAATTTCTTTTCTTAGAATTCTGATCAGTACAGTTTAATTGTATTTTATGTTAGAACACCAAAGAGATCTTTGAGTATCTTTTGAACAGTCTATTTATAATAAACTCTTTTTATCAACACTGGGTTCTAGTAACAGGATATTTTTGAAAGAAGGGCGCTTAATTCTTAGATAAAAAATAATACTAAAGCCAACTTTCTTTTATTTTTCAAAAATGCATAAGTTTTGTTTTCCTAAAAAAATATAAAAACATAAATTGGTTTATAAATAATATCTAAGATAAATTTTATTTTCTCTTCAAAAAAAATGCTGGCATTAGGAATACCTATGCTGGCTAAGATGATTCCTTAATGGTATATCAATGAGCACTTATAATACTAAAAGGTGGCACAATGCCTATGAGCAACAAACGGAAACAAGAAATAAATGAACAGAAATCTGAAAGTAAAGCAAAAATCGGAGCGATTCTAGAAAACCTCACGATTTTTTTATATATAATTTATGCCGTGATAGTATAGCCAAACCCTAAAACTATGCCACTGGATGTAAACTAATAGTATAACCGTACCCTAAACTTATGTGACTGGATGTTAACATAAAAAGCATATATAAAAGTGGTGGGGTTTTCTAGAACCTAGCCCAAAAATCTTGCCACCAAAAAATTTCAAACTGCTAAGCAAAGAAAAACATGCAGTTCATCTAATTTGCTCAATGTATTATTTTAAGAAAAAACAAAGATTCATAGTGGGCAAAAAACAATCTTATCAAGGATACCATACAAATACAATATTTTCCAAGTGGAAGGCCTTCCAATACCACACATGCAAATTGAATATGTCAAATAATAAAAATAATGAAATGATAACAAAAAGAAAGAAAGAAAAGCTTTATGATCACGAATATGTGCCACAGCTAAGTTAAGATTTCAGATTAAAATGATTCACGATTAAAATGATTTGCAAATGTAAAAGATAACACATTTGACAAAACAGAAAATAAACTTTTTAAGTCTTGAGAAACTGCTTACAGACTTAAGAACCCTAGTTGCTGTTGTCATTGTTGCTATTTTGTTTTTTTTTATTTTTTTGAGAGAGAGAGAGAGAGAGAGATAGATTAATGAAGACAAAAATTTAACCAAATAAAAAAGTACCTTCCCATCCAATGTTACATGCACAAGTGTAATTTCGATTCCTGCTGACACAATTACCCCCATTATTGCACTTCAACTCAGAACAGTTTGATATTTTTACACAAGGGCTACCAATATAACCAGGATAACATCTATAAGATTAAGAAAGTGCAATTATTTAAAACAAAGTGTTTCTTTAGTCTCTATAGATGGATACAGTTTAAAAATTTTTGAAGTGAAACAATTTTTTTGCAAACTTCCAAATTAATATAACAAAAATAATAACTATTCACTATACACATTTTCATATTTCTGAGAAATTAGAAGTAATCTTAAAATCAACGATGGAAAAAAAGCAATAGAAGATCAATGAAATTTAAAGGAGAACTACAGATAAGAACTGTAAATGACAGTTTTAAAATCAAGAGATTTTGAAGAAAAAATGTGTAGCACCTTGATAAGGAATTTTTACTGAAATTTAAATTTAAAGAAAAGTACCAAAGTAAGATTGTAACAAGAGATCATCATCATTTTAGGTTTAACATGCTTTTTCCATGCTTTTGAAGAATCGGTATTAAAATGTTTTCAAAATGTATGTCATTGCAAAACTATACCACCTGTCTCAGGGCCTAAATAAAGACGAAATTTTGGCAAAACTGAATAATAAACACGCAAAAATGACTGTTAACCATTTATTAACCCTTTAACAGTCCCTGATGCAATATTACACTGGCAGAAAATGGAAATAAAATGTCTGCGACGTAATATTACATTGAGTGACTTATTTGCTGAAAATGTCCCTGACATAATATTATATCCATGTATAGCAGAGTTTGCTTTACTATGTTTCCGACGTAACACTACGGTTTTTTTCATAACACAAATCTTTTAAGTTTTGGATTTTTACTCCCTTTTGCTGTTTGTTGTTATTGATATAATAAGCAGCTCTTTACAAAAAAAATGGCCATTTTACAGGCACCTCGTGTTCAAGTTCAAAAAGTAGTAAGAAGTGAGTATATGCTGCGCAAGAATTGTAAGAATTTATATATAGTGACGATAATGAGTTTCATCTGAACTGGCTGAGAATGGTTTTGAAAGTAAAGAAATTGTATCGGAAGTTTCAGATGGTGAAAATTTTGAAACAGAAGAAGCCACCATCATACCCACTATCTAGTAAAATAAAACTTGTATGGGACTATCAAAATAAAAAGTATATGGAGTATTACACTCCTGATCTGAAAATTTCAATAGACAAATTGCTTATTCTTTGAAAAGGTATCCTTACGTGGAAGCAATGCATACGTAGTAAAAGAGCTAGATTTGGCATCAAGACTTAAGCTTTGTGTGAGTCTAGAAGTGGATATGTTTGAAGATCGTTTTTGTAAACTGGGACAGACCTGAGAAGCAACCTGAGTACAAATATGTTGTGACAAAAAATTTTGATGGACGGCTTGCTTGAAAAAGGTTACTGCCTTCGTATTGATAACTGGTACACTTCGCTTAAACTTTCAAAACTATTTTTGAGTAAAAATACCGATACCATTGGTACTCTCCGTAAAGACCATAAAGGTTTACAAATCGAATTAAAAACAAATAAATTCAAAAAAGATGAGCAAATAGTATTGTATGAGAAAACAAACAAAAAATATTATGGTGACAAGTTGGAAAGATAAAAAAAGGTGTTTATATGACGTCTACTTGTGTAAATGATAGAGAAAAAGTAGTTATCCGATGTGGTAAACCTAAAATATTCCCTCTAGTTATTAATAGTTAACATGAATATGGGGGTGTTGATAGAAATGATCAATGCTGACATCATATGAAGTCAAATCTTTAAGCGTGTGAAAAAATGGTACAAGAAAGCAATTTGCCATTTATTGAATCAAGCTGCATTCAATGCACAGATTATATCTGTCAAGAAAGGTGGCGAGTTGAATCCATTGAAATTGCGATTAAAGATGATATTGCAAATGTTTGAAAAATATGGGGTACTATGCGAAAAAATCAAGTCCTGCTAGTTCAAGAGCAGACAAACCAATGAATTGACCAGTCACCACTTTCCAAACTATGTACCAAAAACAGATTTAAAAAAATCGTTCTAGAAGATGTGTTGTCTGTGCCTACCAAAAAAACGTTGATTCATGGTTTATGTGCATTGAATCTTATGTCAGACTCTGCCTCACATCTTGCTTTAAAAATTATCACACATGAATTTTATATATTTTTTAAGAAAATATTTTTTGGAGTATATTTAATGACTACATACTGCTGCTAAATCCAAAAACCAAGTGTTTTTTGAAAATAATAAAATTCACATTTTTTTTTAAATCATTGAACATTTAAGACACACCACCTCAAAATTTTTTGAACATTAAGCATATTTGTCCTACCAAATACACAACCATGGATCAGATAAGTATTATTTTAATCATCGGCCTTTAAAGTTTTTTATTTTTTAAAAAGTAATAAATTGGTAACAAATTATAACAAGGACTACATTCTGCTGCAAAAAATATAAATATTTAGCTTAAATATGCAATGGAAAAAAAAAGAAGCCATGTAACCATTTTTAACCAGATTGGTGATAAAACAGTCTGAAAATGATTGACTGGCTCTATATATTTGATTACCAGATAATCTCACAAATTCACAAGTAATAGACAGCTGAAAGGTTGTCCCCAGAATTTTGGTTTTGTCTAAATAAACCCCATTCATAAAACATTTAATTAACAATAAGTTGCATCGTTCTGTTTTATTTATTAACAAGATTTAAGTATTCAAAATTTTTTTTATGTTAATCATTATGGATCATGATTATAACAATTTAGGGTCTTTTCCGTCAAGCTTTTGTTTTCAAAAAAAAATATAAATAGCATTTTTAAAGAATATAAATTAATCGCAAATAACTTGAATTATCTTTAAGTTAGACAAAGTTTAGAATATTATAAGAAACTTTGATCCACTACTCATTAAATGAAGATTTTTTTCGTTAGTTATAGATAGAAATTCACAAAGAAAGATATATCTGACAAGTAAATGTTTTTTATTGTTTACAGTCAGTCATGATAAAGCTATCCATCAAAATTTTACTGTAAATGACAGTTGAATCAGAATGAAAAGGTTTAGCAAGTGATTTTGTCAAATTTCACTTTTAAAAAAAAACTAAAAAAATAAATATCATCATCAGCATGTGGCTCAGAGGTAGGTCATACGCTTTACATGCATTAAGTCTCTAGTTTGAGTCCTTCAGTGGGTGGTCATCTCATAATAAGTTTGACATATGGTAAATAAATAAATAAAAGTTAGTGACAAATGGCCTTCCAAAAACTGCATTTAAAATAAAATACTATATTATCAGAAAATTTATTTCAGAAACTTAATTTTTGCAGAATCAAAACTAAATTTTTCAACAAAAATGCAAAAATGTTCTTTTTTGGATTAGGCATCAGGACCATTTTTTAAAAAAAACAGTCAACATAAAGCAAAAGATATTGTTTTTAACAAGAAGAAAAACTTTGGAAGAATTTGATTTTATTGACAAATTGCACAGTTCTTTAATTTCAAACAGAAGCAAAAAAAGGATTGGGGCCGATACCATTTTAAAAATTCCAAACAAATTGCTAACTTATAAGAAATAGTATTTGCTAATATAATCGAAAACATTTTTTTTTTTTTTTCAGGTCGTAAATTTGGAATAGAACATAAAAAAATATTGTCAGCAAGTAGTCATAAGAGTCAAAAAATTCTTTTCATTTCAAGCTTCATTTCAACAATATCAAAAAATTATCAAAAAGATCAGCCTTTAATGATCAAATTTTATCCGATTTCAACTTGCTTTCCCTTATGATTCTGTAACTTCATAATTTATCATACATTTGTTTGTTATACATGAAACATGATTTATAATGTCCCCAGTTTTAATGTTACTTCATATCCTAAGATTTCAAACTTTAAAAAGCATGAATTTAAAAAATAATAAAAATTGTTTCCGAAGAACTTTTTAAGATAAGCCAAACTTGCAAAATTTAATTATTTCTAAATAAAATATATAAAATACCTCAAAGTATTAAAAAAACGACCACATAGAGGATGGAAATTTAATTTAATTATTTCATATGTCTAAAAGGATTTAAAAAACAACATGACTTCTATATTCATACATTCATATTCAATACAATAATAATTTTCCTAATGTCCTTCACTATCTTTAACAATATTAATTTTAATAAAAGTAATACTGTAATGATAGATAAACATGGTAAATACTTGTAATGGTAAGTGTAAGAATACTGATTTTAATGGCTCATTACAATGACCATTTTTACACTTACCATTACAAATATATATATTTTTTTTTATTAAAAAATGTTTTTCTTGAAAAAAACAAAACAATTCATATTATTTTTAAGTTATTTGCAACATCTGGTAACAATGGGTTAGCTAATAACTAAAAAAAAGATAACCTGCTCAAGCTTGCCTTCTAAAATTTATAAACCAGATTAAGATGTTTATCATTGAGTTTGAAAACAGGATAATGAATATAGGATAAATATAATGCAATTAAAAAAGCAAGCAATGAAAAAAAAAAAAAATATATAAACATGCAAAAAAACTAAAAGCTTATTTATATACAAAATCATTTTGCATTAAAAAATCATAAACTTACTGGCACTGGGAGCTGTTTGAAATTGAGCAAAATCCATTTTCACAAGAGCAAGTGTCTGCAGTTGAGTCTAAGAGAGAATTGAAAAAAACTATGCTTTTTTGTTTAGGTGTAGATTTGATAAATTTATATTGCATACTTTAATGAATTATTTTATATCATTTTCAGAAATTATCACAAGTGTTGCAGCTAATTTATAGAGGTTGTTTGAAAAGAAAAATTAGGGCTTGAAAAATGGAATCACTGTTAACAAAATAGCATATAATTCTCATTTATATTCATAGGTAAGTTGGCAAACTTCAAAAATTAGGTATATAAATAGTCTTTTCCTCCAAAGCATAGCAGTGCCTCCGATGGAAAAGAAAATACCTTGTTGATGACCCTATAAAAATTTGGTTGTTCTACAAAATTATGATGATGTAGTTTTAATATAAAAGCTAAAAATGGTAAATTTCTTTAAAAAAATAAAAATGTTAATAAAGTTGATTTCAATGAAACATGTTGTATATATCATAAAGTATTTAAATTGACATATTTTATTAAAATATAGGTGGCTTAAAATTCAGTCCAATTGATAATTTCAAATAAAGTGCAATTTATTTAGCAAGACTTTTTCTTCCGTTATCTAAATTACATTATCATCAAACATAACAACAAAAGACTTTGATAAAAAAAATCAAAGATAACATAACATGATATAGATACTGAAGATATTTGCACGTCAATATTTCATTCAAATTTCTCTTCAAACCTAAATGTTTATAACTTACGAACGATAATTACAACCAAAACAATAAAGAACAACATCGGTCCTTCCATCACTCATTCCATAACAAGCTACGATATAAAACTTTTGTCTTTTTTGACATTTGTTCAATAAAAAGCGTATCTTATAACACCGTAATCAGGGGGTAACATTTATTCAATTTAATCCAATTGTATTAATCTACTTCTAGTGGTAATACGGAGTGAACTGAATTATTTCTTAGAAAAAATATATATACTATTTTTTAAATTTATGTAACCTGTAAAATAAGGATAATCTTATATGAAATTAGCAAAATTGATAAATTCACTTTACAAAATTAATAAACAGTAAACAATAATTAACACCCGGTTTAAAATCATAATAACTTTATAACATATTTTAATAAGAAATGTCTCAGTTTTTATGATTTAGTCTGGGATATTAAAACAAAATCCCATTCCATGAAGAAAGATTCTTCGGTATAAGTAAGGTTTAATTATGACTCCCACATGATATTGGCTGACGATATTTATGACATACGAAGCCTCTTTGTGGCAAAAAAAAATTTATGACCTGATGTTTATTGTGCCTTAAGAGTATATAGAATTTTAAATTTGTATAACCCATACCAAGTCCCTATTTTACAATAGATTAATATAATTTATAGAAAACCAATATCAATTAATACCCAAAAAGGATCCTTAATCTATAAATGCAATCACTCAGAAATATTTTTTGGTGAAAAAGAAAAATGTATCTAAGCACACGGATATAAAATAAAAACAGCTAAATTCAAAGCAATCTGCTATTAGGTTTGCAATTTTTGGAGTAATTTTTATTTGCTATTACACACACACACACACACAAACACACACACACG
>JAUZNK010027731.1:0-19376 GCA_035046665.1 Euphysa ruthae
TAGTTTGTTTAATTTTGGTTGCTTTTTTAAAGGAAATTGATTCCATGAACCCAGATGATATTTTACAAAGACAATACAATCAAGTTAATAGAGAAAAGAGAGACCAAATGAATAAACTTCGTATTCAAGAAAAACATATCAATCATATGGTTCGAGCTGCACGTATTAATGAAAATAAGTTCAAAGATGAGGTGGAATGGGAAAAAAATGAAGATGAAAAGGTATGTTTAATCAGTTAAAATTTATTCTATCTAAAAAAATCTAAAAATAATTAATGATTACTGTCATGATTGAAATTATGGCATTAAACTTTATGATCTAAATACCGTATTTGACTGGAATTCATCATGATACCAACCAATCAATTATTTTCAGGACTTTATTTGATTTGAATTAGGCGATTTTCAAGCTGAACTAGAATAAAGATTGGTAGAGCGAGTGTTCAAGCACCTAACCCAATAAGACACAACAAAGAATAGTAGAGTATGTGAAAACTAGGGCGGGACAAAATTCGTAGTTTGGCAACAACACGCTAAAATTAACAATGTGCTGAAGATGTGCACAAAGGCACGAGATTATCACGATTACTACGTACTTTTAACAAGATACATTTTTTGGTTTTTATTTTTAAGGCTATTCAAGACGTGAGCTTTTTAACTACAGTTTATAAGTACCTTACTACATAAATTATATTGATTTTATGATGCAAAATAATCTATAGTCTAATATACCTGTTTCTTAGAGTACACCTTCGTTGTCATATTTTCATATTAAACTTGTTTGAAGCTTGCACTACTTTTTTGGACTGCTTGCTTATGAAATGTGATACTAATAGTATAATGTATCTGTTACTTTGCTGAGGGTGTAGTGTTGAATGCCTTCACACACTGCTGCAGCTTTCAACATATCTTTTATGTTGTTAGAAATTTTCAACAGAGTGAAAATAGAGATGTATGTCTGATCAACCATTCCAAAATTGGTTTCTTTAATGACTGATTTAACCCCTAATTCCACTCTGTGATTTATGCAATGAATCGCAACCAGTCACTTTCTACCGACTGCCATTCTGGTCATTAACCGAGATTTGTACACAAAGTTAACGCTAGTGCCATTACTCGTCCTTGCGACTACTTTATTGATGTATTCAACATCAGTCAATGGCAGTACATCTTCGCTAAATATGCTGTCAATGGCAGTTTTCAGTGCCTCTGCACCTGTTCCTCCAAAATCTTCCATTTCAAGAAATGACGCAAAGAAATATACAGGAACACCTATGAGTTGATGTTTTAATAATTGCAAATTTATTTACTGTACCAAGTTATATAAGGAGCTAAATTTTGTATTTTATTGTCAAAAATCTCTGGTCAAAAAAATTGATATATAAAATAAAACAATAGAATTGGAAATAATTTTCTATTATTAAACAAAATATTATTATTTTTAAAGTAAAAATATGTAAAGCATATTTAAAAAAATCATAACACATACTCTTTTGCATTTTTTCGCCCCAAAAATTGTCAGTCTCTCTCCCCTTCCAAAAAAAGTAAACAATATTTCAGTAACACACAACTCCCTTTACTGATTTATCAGAGCATGAGATTATACAAAAATTTCCGAGCTCACCTAAAACAAAATTTGCCGCACCTTTCAAAATTTCGAAATGTTTGTTTTTCGAACTACAATTCGAGATTCAGATCAAATTCATTATATCCGAACGTTTCATATCGTATTCATTATTCGTGAATTTTTTATGTATATATGTTAAAAATTTAATATTTTGCAAAAGAACGATACATCACATAGATTGATTAAAAATCAAAACTCTCACCTTACTACTTTTTACATTGGATGTCCGGTCTATGAAAGCCAATGTTGCCATTTTTGCTGAACCCTTCAACTCACGTAGCAACTGACTTTTATATCCGCAGCATATTTTGCACCATATCTGGATTTCATATGTGGTACCATTTTCTTCCACGATTTTCTTTCTTAAAACACCTTCCTTTCCGCAAGTTAAGAATGTTGCAAGCGTTTTTTGATGCCATAATTTTATCTTTGTTTTTATCTTATTTCCAATATTTTTAATGTTTAGTTTTGAAATTTAACTTTCAAATGTTATTTCCACAACAAAACAAAGTATTCTGAAAGAAGTTAAAGGATTTGAAAACGGGTTTGCGTCATAAATCGTTAAGACAATGAGAATTTATTTCTCTCATAATTTTCCTTTGTTTACATTCAGAAAACTGCAAAAAGTTCAGAACTGTTTGAAAATAATATATTTGATAATATTAAACATAATAACCTAATTAATAATGTCATTTAACAATAATATCTAATATGTTTCGCACAACTTTAACACAGGATTTAAAAAGATCGCAAATTCAGCTATTCTCCTATTCTATCTGACTACAATTTGCTATCAATTTATTTTTATTTTAACTACTATAAATATTGTTCAGCAAAAGCTGTTTTGCACAGACGATTTTTTTCCCGCTTAAATGAATGCAGATGGGCGTGGGGACGGGTGCGGGTGATCGCCTGCCTCTCATGACAAGGCCTGCTATATTTTGTAACATGAATAGCTCAAATTAATTGGTTCAAATAAACAGCTCTCACAGACAGTTTTTTGTGTTGCTGCTGTGATACAAAAGCTAATAATTCCTGCTCTTACAGTCCATGATCCCACAGATGTTCTGTCTGTGCAACAATTATTAGATCATCATTTTGTTGAAAAAAATTAGTCTTTACATTGCAAAATATGTTTTACAGAAAACAAATAAAGATATAATAACTCCATTTCAAAAGTTGCAATTAAAAGCTATATTTAGGATTAATTAGATGTTTATGTTTATGGGTTTTCGCATTTGATTATTATACATATGTCTGGAACAATAGCATATCTCAATAACACATTTGTTTAATTTACATCTATTTTTTCAATTCTTCCAAAAATTACCTTTGTTAAATATATATTTATATATATATCTTTTTTAAGACGGCATATGGCGTGTGATTATGAATGTGGTGGTGATTTTTTAAAAAAACCAAGGGTTTAAGCTAAAAAATGATCCCGCACTGAAATTCTACACTTTAATATAGCAGAAATTATGACCAACAGTGTAAAGAGAGTTTTGTATGCTTCTTTTTCTTTCTGAAATTGCTTATCTATAGTTTATACATTAGAATTTTGCTTATGGTGTGCAAAAGGTTAAAATGTATTCATTACTTTTAAACTTATATGAAGTTAAAGGACCATCGAGGATATCTTTTGACATATATGGTTGTTACCTGCTGAAAGTTCTCATTCTTTGTCTGTGCCTTTAAGTATCAAATTTGGTCAAAAAAGAGCATTTTTAAACATAATTGAAATTCATGACCAATATTTAAAAATTTTTCATGGCATTAAATGATATTTTTTACTTAATATGACTACTTGTCGAAAATTAATGCTCTCTACATCCGGTCCTGGAAACAATTTTAGGCCTAAGAACAAAATTTCTTTAAAATAATTTCTTTTATTTTTTTTATGAACCTGAAAATCACTCTTTAATAATTTTTCTCAAAAGTTTGAATGGATTTGAGGTATATTTTTAGGTGAGACATGGCTAAAAATTTCTGCTGTTTCGTTTGTGCTGAAATTTTGGTAAAGCTCAGAAATATTTTGAATATTATTTTAGAGCCATAGGTTTTAGTTAATTTTTCTTTCACTTCTAGAAGTTCATTAATCACTATAGCTTTTCTTTTGTGTTTTTTGAACATCAGAACTATATGGCAGTCTGTAAAATGTTCTTTAAGACAGATTCTTGGCAAGAGTATTTTATTTAAATCGTATTTCTCAATTTTCCTTCAAATTAGGTGTTTGAAGTTATGGTTTTCTATTGCATTAAAAATGGTGTTAGTGTATTAAACAATGACACTTTTATACCATTTTTTTTTTCTATCATGGTGTTTTCTATGGCCCATGGTAAAACAGTTTTTAATATTTTAAAATTTACTTTTATGCAGAATCCATGATAGTATGCAATTTACAGCTCATATAATACAGGCTTTTTATTTTGATCAACCATAAACCTTTCCTTGTTTTTTTTTATCTGAGATAAATTCAAGTAAATTTTTCACTTCAGGAAAAACTTGAAGAATTTGAGATACATCTCAATCGTGTTCGTGAAGAAAGACTTGAGGTCAATAAACAACAAAGGATGGCACAGCGAAGACATGACTTTATTATGGCTCGTCGAGAGGAAAAACGCAGAGAGCAGGCTGAGCAAAAAAGAAGAGGTAATAATTTCTAAATAATTGTTTATTTCTGTCAGCTATTATTGACAAAAAAGTCAAAAGTTGGTATTCCAGCTTTGTTTTTTATACAAGTCAAACAAAATTTATGAAGACATTTTTTTGTTTCTCATTGAATTATTGATATGTTACTAGATCGTTTTTAAAATATGTAATTTAGAAAAGGAAGCTGAGGACAGTCGTAAGGAAAAAGAAGCGGAAGAGAAGAAAATAACAGAAGAAACACGTAGAAAAGCTCTTGAAGAAAGTGCTAGAAAACAGAGAGAACGTGAAAGGGAAATTGATGAAAGGAATGAAAGGGAAAGGGCTGCTAATGTGGGAGATTCCAATGGTGGAAATAAATATGTTTCTCCATCACAGAGAGCTAGAATGGAACTATCCGACAACACAGGGGGTGATAATTGGAGAGGTGGAGGTGAGGTTTTGATTATGATAAAATAGTTGGTAACTGTTTCCTTTCATTTAAATAACTTTCAAACTAATTATAGCAATTATTATTTATTATTATTATTATTCTAGTGAAAGTTCTATATCCTGTGTTTTGGCCGAATTGGTTAAATGGTCAAGTAAATCATCATCACAAGAGCCAAATCTGCTTTTATAATCCTCCACTATTCAAACTCCGGGTGGGTTGCAGGGATAAAGTTAAAACTGGCATGATCAATTAGAAATTTTCAATAATTTATTGATATGACTACTTATCGCAGCAATAATTTTTGTGTAATAACGTAATTACGATTGAAAATTCTCTGTGTATATAAAGAATCAAATTAAAATTAAAGTATTTGTTGTTATTATAAGGTTACCTTTGCACCATATTTCATTTATCTTCCTCCGTTTTCTTGAAATATATTTAAGGAACTGTATATCCACCTTGCAAAAATAATACTTTGTTACCACAAGGCAAACCTGGTTTTCACAATTTCAATTACAGTTTCAATTATAATTTAAAAAAAAAGAAAGATAGTTCAAAGTCTTAATCAATCCTTTATTAGAAAGGGTAATTGATAAATTAGTGTTAGGTAGTATTAGATCACATTTACCATAGAGATGTCATAACATGGCTTTTCGCAATAATTTATTGTCCTTTGCTCCCTGCTTTGCTATATATTAATTAGTTCTATGATTTGTATAAGAGGCATTCTAATAGTGTGAAAAATGAATTAAAGTTTTTTGTTTAATTTGATTGTTTAAAGCTGTTTATATATTCTTGCTTAAGAAACTTCGAAGGCTCCAGTAAACAGATATAGCTTCTACAGATAATTTGCAGTGAAATGAGTGTGCTTTTAATTTTTCCATATGAATTCTATAAAACTACTGGAAAAGCATATACAGTAAACATTAGAAGTTATTTAACTCTAAACCATGTTTTTTAGATGAACCAAGAGGAGATGTTCTTAATGATGTTGGATTTGGTGGTCGACGAGATAACTGGTATGGTGATCGAGATGATAGATATGGTAGTCAAGATGAAATATATGATGACAGATATTGCCTGTGTTGTTGAGGTGAAACTGTAAAATTTGATAGGTAACCATGGAGTTTATTATAAATTTGTAATTACTTAAAAGACATTAACAAAATGAATAATCGAACACTTCAATGTACATTTTCTCCGTATTTATTAAATATATCATAAATTTGGTTCTTGTGTCATTGTATTGCTTCCATCTACATTTATTTAAGAAATTTTCATACTTTATAACAGTAGATAATTAATGATCAGAGCACCAATTTTTTCTTTTTCTCCAAAACAGATTTCAAGACAATTTTTAAAGATTTCATGTTCGTTCTTCGTTAAAACACTTGCAAGACTATCCCATAAATTTTTTGCATGTCCCTTTATGTCATGAAGCGGATCAATAGGTATTACCTCATTGTTCGGAATATAATCAGTTATACTTTTTATCTATCTTCCAAAACAAAGTACTGGTGGACGTGATGTTCCTGCCAAATCACCTTTCAAAGTTTTTTTCCATTTCACCTCGTAATAGTTTTCTGTTAAAGTTAGCATGTCTATCCAAGTTTCGGACACTGATTTCCTTTCCGAGATCCCCCAAATTTCTCAATTTCTAAATGGGGGCAATCCACTTTGTACTCGACCTGCTGGTCCACTAGTTACCAAAAAATGTGTTTTGATACAACCGTGTTTAGAGTGTCTATCAGGGAATCTTAATTTTAAATTCTTGTTTATATTTGTTATTAATTATTTAAATGAGTGGGCACAAACATATTTAATTGTTTGTTTTGAGTAACCAAAAAATTAGTCAAGCAAAATTTTTAGTATAGTAGGGCTTCTTAAATTAAAAGATCTCATACTGATCATTTCTTTAGTCAGCAATTTATAAACATATTGGTCAGCTTAAACAGACAATCTCTATTGTGTGCTAAATAATATGTTTTATTTTTTTCTGCGATTTTCTAATAATATAATACTAAAGACTAATTCAAACTCATGAAATCTCCTTATTACAGCCTCAGAGACATGGATAGTTTCCACCATTTAGATTGCCGCTTTCAAACTGTATCTCTGGATGTCACCTAAAATGAATATTAAACAATAAAAAGTAAGTGACTTTTTTTTCTTTTTCTTTTTGGCAGTTCTTATGATAAAAACATTTATGACAATTTTTAAACGGATCAAAAAAAACATTATAGTTAGTATTGACATCCATATTGATGTCACGCTCATGGGATATATGCCAATAAGAGTTTATACCCATCCTCTTATATGCAAACTCAATTTTTAAAATAATCTGCAGCTCCAAAATGATGTTTAAAAAAGGTCTGTGTAATGGCCTCGATATTGATTTTCTATTGTGTTACTTTTGCTTTATAAAATACATCGCTGAATCAACTATTTTAGCGAGTTGGTTTTTCCATTCCCTGGTCAAAATGCTGTCGAAGGAAATGAAAAAAACGTCATAACAAGGCTGAAGCCTTGCACAATTCTCATTGTGTCATATAAAGGCAGGAAATAAAAATTTTAAGAAAGTATTTGGGAAATAAGGTTTTCAGGAAAAAATTTGGAAGTAAGTATTTGAAGAAAGTAATGAAAATAAAACTAAAAAGTTTTGAGGAAAATTCTTTTAAGTAAAATGTTTGGAAATAACTTTCTTTTTTAAAAACATTCAAATGAGAAATTCGTATAAAAAGTTTTGAATGATAAATGTTCGATTTTCTATAAATGTTCGATTTTCTATGGATTAGTAGTCAAGTCAGACTTTTATTTACATAATAAAAGTATTATTTTGCTTGCATGGCTGATCAGTGCAATAGATCTATAAATTGTTGCAGTCTTTGACGTTAACACTTTTGTGTAACATGTCAAATTCCTGAAGCTTCCAGTCTGTTGGACATTGATTGGTAATCCATATTTTGCAACATAAATGGTGCATAGCTTTGAGATCTCCTATTCCGATGTGTTTCAGCAGCTCGCCTGGAATGTTGTCAAGTCCGGGAGACTTTCTACATTTTAGATTTTGAATAGTAGATTCAACTTCGCACAACAGAGGTTCTGGTTCCATTTTTTCAGTTGCCCATTCCAGGTTTACCTCATATTCGACTGCCTGACTCTCAAGTACACCAAAAAGTGATGCATCATATTCATTCCACCTATTCATAACACCTTCTGGTTAAGTCAGAGTGTGAAGTCTTTGTCATTGATACATTGGCTAGATGTTTTGTTCACTTGTTGAAAAACTCTCTTGACTTTCTGTTTGCATTATGCATGTTGATCATACCATTTTTCTTATTTCGTGTTTCATTCCTGAATACTTTCCCCACTCCCCTTTCTTACGTGCTTGACTTTTCTTTTCTGCCGTATCTATCACTTCCTTACTTATGTATGGTTTGAGCTTTTTCGTTATCATTGTTTTTCCTAGTTTCTTTTCTGTGATGCTGATCAACGTGTCTTTCATATCTTTCCATATTATATCAGGATACGAGTTATTTTCATTCCAGGTATCCATTACCTTTGAGAGACGGTTGCTGGACTATATGCTGAATTTGGAGGCCAACTTGTGATTTTCAAGTTTAGATAAGTCGTATTTTGTTCTCAATTTAGCTGTAGGTTTCTTCAGCGTTTTCTGTTCTTGGCTTTGCTGTCACAAGTATGTGATCGGTGTCACAGTCTGTTCCAGGCTTGGTTTTGGCCTTGATAACAGTTTTTTTCAAAGATTTATCAATGATTAGGTAATCGATCTGATTACGGCACCTTTCTCCTTGAGAGTTCCATGTGTATCTTCTGCGCTTCGTTTGTTGAAAAAAGGTGTTCATGATGAACATGTTGTTAGCCTGACAGAATTCTGCAAGCACATCACTCCTTTCATTATGTGCTCCTAGTCCGTACGCTCGAATACCGCATTGTGTCTCTACACCTTCGCCTACTTTTGAGTAAAAATCACCCATTGTTATACACATTTTGTTTTTGGGTATTTTGTCTCTGATTATCTGTAGGTCGTTATAAAACCTTTCCAGTTCTTCATCTGTGCTGGTGGAGGTTGGAGCATAAACTTGTATGATGTTTATAGTTGCCTGCTTAGAGTGCAATTTGATGACAAGAGGCCGGTCTTTGACTGGATTGTAGCTTTTTAAAGCATTGGCTTGTTTCTTGTCTAACAGAATTGCTACTCCTCTAGATCCTCCTTTCTCTCTTCTGCTGTACACTATTGTGTGTTCACCTTCTTTAAACAGCCCTTGTCCACTCCCTCTAACTTCACAGAGTCCTGTTACATTCATCTTGCTCTTTTCCAGCTCCTTGATGAGTAGGTTTAGCTTTACTGGTACAAGCATGGTTTGAATGTTCTATGTACCTATGTTCAATTTTTTTACATTCGTCTTCTTTTTCTTTTCCTTCACATTGTTGTGTATGAGAAGTTCCTCTGTGTCCTTTTCCAATAGCCTTCATCAGGTAGGTATTTACCGTCATTATGACTACATTCCACGTACACGAGCCCTTCCTCCCCAATAGTTTTTGAGATCAGTTCCTCTCCGGGGGGATGCAGAGGACACTGAAATACCGCTATTTCTTTTATGTGCATGTTATGTCATGTGTATTTGGTTGTGCAGAGAATACAGCAAGTGGTGTGCTGGGGCCTTCTTGCCGCGCAGTGCATTTACTGTGCTGGTGTCCCGACCATTGTTTCACTACTTGAAATCATCTGCTCGCAACAGCAGATGAAGCCCTGTGTGAAGAGTTTATTTTCTTGGTCTTCTTCTACATCCGTACCCTGCTGCCAGGACTTTTTGTATTCACCTTTTTGTCTGACTCTTCTTCCATACACCTGACCGGTTTGCTTGAAGCTTCCAGGGCCCACTAAGTCCGCACCAGCAGAGCACACAAGCTCTCTCGCAACGGCAAGGCAGGTGCAAAAGAGAGAGAAGTCCCAAGTAAAACCTGTTTATTTTTAATTTTCTCCAATAATTCATTTCTCACTTTTTTTGATGATGATGTTGCATTGGAGCACAAATTCCAGTTACTCCTGAAAAAAAGAGTTTAAAACTGTTAGATAGTGGAATAAAATGAGAAAGAGGAAGGATATAGCAGGACTTAAAATGAGGGCAGTCAGCCTTATTGACCACCATTAACTTTACTTTGACCAAATAGAAATGAGCTATGCTGTTAAAATTAAACTATGTAAACACAAATTCAAGAATAGAATCTGACCACCTGCTAATTGAAAAAGACAGCCTTATTAAAGATCTATATTTAAGGCACTTTTTATGGTGTGGTAAAGATAGTCGCTGCATTTTGCAAGTGCAAAGGTTTTGTAGTGGTGTAATGATTAAATTTTATTTTTGTAAAAAATCATATTTTGTTATTATTATTATGTGATATATAACATTGAAAGGATTTTCCATCCCTTATTTTATACCCTTTTTCAAGTAAAAAAAATATCTTTATTATTTCTTTATATTATTGTATATGGTTTGTGTGGAATATTAAAATTATGTTTTTCCTAGGTTGGATAACCTTTACCTGGTATTTTATGTTATGTACGTCGGATTTCGTTTGGTTTGAAGAAATTATTTTTGAACTTTGAAAGATCAATACCATTGTGTTCAAGATACTCCTTTACAATTGAATTAACATTTGTACCGGGGATCTCATATTTTTGTGCTAGTGTTGAAAGATTAATCTAAAGTGGAATGATGTAGAATTTATTACAGAATATATTTTAATAAATATCAATATTTAACAGTTACTATGTGCCGAAAGAGAATCTCTTTGACACTTCTCCTATCACAAAAATACTGTTTCTTTACGCATTTTTAAATTTTTCGATGTAATTTGCGTTAAGACAAAATAAAGATAAAAACGAATAGTGGCAAGGATAGGCACAAAAATTGTCTGTCACAACAATATTTCCATTGTGGTCCCGTTATACATCACACACAAAAACAGATTAAGCCGAAACATAGTTTTAAAAAAATATATATTTAAAAAGAGGTTTTTTACAGAATTATAATGTATATTTATTAGGTCTGCGAACTATATCCAAAGAAGTAAAAAATGTCTTCTTGATCTTAGTTTTAAATACGTTATAGTTTGTGATTGATTTTATTTCATTAGAAAAACTATTCCATATAATGGTAGATCTTAAGGGTGTGTCTAGCCTTATGTGGCTGTTGCAATGCGGGATTTTCCTATTTTCAGAAATTTTAAAGATCTCAGGCATGTAATTTAAGTTGGGCATACTGCTGAATTTAAATGCGTGTGCAGCAATACCCTGATTAACCTTGATATCCACAGACAGCCAATTTATGGGCGCGACTATTTATATTTAAACAAAATCATATACATGTTCACTTTTCAAACGGATTTTAAGAAATTCGTTGAGTCCTAAATACCAGACAGAACATGCATAGTCAAAATGAGGTTGAATCTGAGCATTGCATAGAGCACGCATTAAAGCTGGTGTTAAGAAAGATTGTTTTTTATACAAAAATCTTATTTGGAATTAATTTTGTTTAAAACGTATTGACCCATTGTCTTCCACTCAGGGTTTGATCTAATTAGCATCCAAGGTATTTTACTGAGGTATTTTATTAAATGGATGTGCCTCTATAAATTATATTCAAGGTATCTGCTTTTTTAGCTTTCATTTTAGAAGAAAAGAGGATACAGTTGGTTTTTTCTTCTCCAAAGTGCACACATAGTTTGTTACCGGCAAACTATTTAAAAATGTTGGAAAAAGTTCTGTTTGGAATATTTTATATTTATTTTAAATTCTTATGCTTGAAAATCAAGCAAAAGTCATCTGCGTAAAGAAATAAATCATAGTCTAGTGCTTGTGTCATGTCGTTCACATATAGCAAACACAAAAGAGGACCTAAAATTGACCCCTGAGATACACCGCATTTCACTAATGCTTCTTTATCAACTTTCACCTTAATTTTTCGAGAGTTAAGACTTGAACCAGAAAACTACATTCTCCGAAAAACGCATGTATTGCGGTTTTTGAAGCAAAATATTGAGATCTATTGTGTCAAAGGCTTATTGGAGATCTATAAGGATCATTCCAGTGTGACATCCCTTTTCTAAGCCTTTTGTAATTCTGTCATGAAGATAAAATAAACATGTGTATGTCGAATGTGTATGACCTTCAATTACTTTTTCAAAAATCTTGGATGCAATTAATAATGACTATATGGGCCTGTAATTTATTGGTTCTGTCTTGCTCCCTTTTTTAAATAAGGGATTAATTTTAGCTAGTTTGCAATCATCTGGAAATGTGGTTGTCCTGATAAAAGTATTTAGTATTTGTGTGAGTGGTCTCAAAATAGAAGCACATCCGTTAAAGTAAAGTACATAAATGATATTTCATCAAACTTATTTAATTCTAAATCATTAATTGTTTTTAAATGTATCCTCAGTGACCTTTGAGGATTCAAATTCCTTCGAAATATTCATTAGGCCATAAATATTTAAGATTGTTTGGCTATTATAAATATTTGATGCTTTTGGAAGATTTGAAATATTGGTTGAAAAATTTCCAAAAATTTTTTTAAGAGCGTTAGCAATTTGAAGATGATAAAAAAAAAACTTATTACCTTGTTTTAAACAAAAATTGGATTGTGATGATGGGGTTTTTGATTTTGTAACTCCTATATCTTTCAAAGATTTTAAAAATCTCTTTTTTTTCACTATTTTTGTCCTTTTAAATTGTTTCTACAATTTATGTCTATTTTGTTCTGCAACTTCTTTGTCAAACTACTCTTGAGAAGTGTTTTTTTATTTTAATTGTTTTCATGGGTTTTTATGGATATTATCAAAAGTTTGTTTAAATTTTTGTGAAAAATCTGCAAATTCCAAGTTAAAATTTTCATAATTTGGAAAATTTGCTTGACTTAATCTTTCATTTAGTAAGTTCTTACTATAATTACGCATATTTCTGGATTTTTTGAACTTTTTGGTACCAGGTCTAAACCTAGTGATTTTGCGGGTACAGAAAATTGGCTGATAATCAGATAGAGAATTTCAAGTGATCCCTGCTGTGTGATCTTCTCAGAAACATTTGAGAGAATGTGTTCTAATAATGAAAAGGTGTTTGATGTTACTCTTGTAGGATCCCTGATTAATTGTTTAAGACCAAATTGGAACAAAATTCACTATACTTATTTAAAAGTGCAATTTGGGTTAGAGCTCTGTTGTCAAGAATATAATTGTAATTATTATCCAAAAGATTAACATTTATGTCTCCTAAAATTAATATATCTTTTCCATCCTCATAAATTAGGTGTAAAGTGTGGGTTAAAGGCTCAAAAAAATTGCTGATATCAAGTGGCCTGTAAACTATACCCACTGTAACAGGTTTGGTACAAGGGAGAAGAATATCAACAAATATGTTTTCAATGTCATTTGTGGGTGTAACATCATTGAAATTAAGATCGTCCTTGATGTAAAAAATAGCACCTCCCCAGATCTATTTCTATCTTTCCTTACAATTTGGTTCCCACTAAGTTCAATTTCGGTATCTTCTATGGAGCTATCAAGCCTACTTTCAGTAATTCCAATATTTGGTGGTTTTGAAATAATTGAAATCCTTCTTAAATATTCAATTTTTGATAGTATGCTGTTTACATTAAAATAAATGAAGTGTGAGCCTTTTTGCTTAAAACGGAGCCATAATTGCTGATGCTCTTGAATAAGGTTTTCTATATCATATTGGACAGGTCCAGGATTAGGCTCAATGTCACCAGATAATGTTAACATAAGAGGTTTAAGAAAAATTTGAAAATATAATTTAATGCACCAATTGTTTTGAAGGATTTGAAGAAATTTTTATGAATTATGTAAGTGAGAGAACAGACCATACTGACTATTTAACAGACTTAAATTAAAAATGAAATGTCCTATGTTAAAAAAAAACAATAACAAATTTACAGCAAAATTTTATAAATGCATGGAAAAGAATCTTGGGAATAGAAACAGGGATGCCCAAAACACAAGGAAAGTCAAAGATAGTGAAATGTCGATGAAATGGTTTTTATATTTATGTTTTAATTTATTATTTTTTGAGTTTCGTAGGTGTAATGAAAATATTACTATTTGATTTTTCTTTCTGTTGCATTTTCTCTTTTCAAATAGTTTTTGTGTGGTCTGTGTCATGTAACCTCAGGAAACGTATTTTTAATTACATAATCTAGATTCACTAGTATTCACTGTATTTTATAATCTTTCAATATGTGATAGTTCTTCCCAAAGAAGGGAGAAATAAAAATCTGTTCTAAGTTTGCCTTTCCAGTTCTTCTTTCTTCCGAACGTGATTGCTTCTAACGTAAAAAACTTAAGCTGTAACAAAAATATGTGGGAATTGTGACATAAATTATACCTTTCTTCTTTATCGTGAAAACCCATTGACTGGATCCCCAAAAATACATTTGTTTTTATAAATCAACAGCTAAATTATTTTGAAATTTTTGTTTTCCCACAAGTTTTCTCTGAAAACTAATCCCTCAAAAAATATTGACCATCTTTGTTTACATAAGTTAGCGTACTTTTATTCGGTCACATTAGTATATTAGAGATGCCGGCTGGTATCGATATGTAACGGACGTCAAACCGACAAATTTATTTCAGATAAAGCTGTTGGAAAATACAATGCCACTATTTGCCCATGCGTAAAACTAACTAAGAAAAAAAGCTTGACAAGCAGTATTTCTTTTCGAGAGTTGCAAAAAAAAGTGAAAGTAAATTTGTATTTCCATCAATCACAAACTATGACGTATTTAAACATAAGATCAAGGAGACATTTCTCACCTCTGGATATAGTTCGTAGACCTAATAAATATAGATAATAATTTATTATGTTTTTTAACTATGCTTCGGCTAAATCTGTTTTTGTGTGTGATGTATAACGGGACCACAATGGAAATATCATTGTGACAGACAATTTTTGTGCCTATCCTTGCGACCATTTGTTTTTATTTTAATTTTTTGTTCTGGTGTCTTGTAATTTTCGTAGCTAATCTACATTTGTTTGTGGCAGAATAAATACTTACTTACTTACTTTTTCCAAAAACGGAAAATTTTGGTATAAAGTAAAAATTGTAGTTAACAAAAACTAAATTTTTTCAGCAAGTATTAATGTCTAAACAATTGTTTCGCGGAATAAGTGTAAAAGACCGCATAGCCGTATTATCATTCCTTATAGCAGTATAGTAG
This sequence comes from Euphysa ruthae, assembly GCA_035046665.1. Lineage (NCBI taxonomy): Eukaryota > Metazoa > Cnidaria > Hydrozoa > Anthoathecata > Corymorphidae > Euphysa > Euphysa ruthae. The sequence continues at coordinate 14,963 of JAUZNK010027731.1, forward strand.
TAACAAATGTCTGAGATTTACTCAGTTCGTAAGTGACCCGAGACTCAATAAAAAAAAAAAACGTTTTCATAATCTCAGGTGGAATGAAAGTAACAATCCGAATCTTAAACATAGAACAATTAAGTATAGAATAAATTCTATTAAACATCAGTACATTCGCTTTTCGAAAACCTCCCGCTTAGTTTAAAGTCTAACAATGACATTCTAAAGTAAAATTAGCCTAATATTTAAAACAAAAATGTAGTTCAACGGCTATATTAAATACCTGATTCTTAATAACTGTCCTCAGTCTCGTGAATTTTTATCTATATTTCCTCTTCTCCTTCTTCCAATTCTTCGTTTCTTCAATATATTTTTTTTCTTATTTTTTGCTTGCCTCCTTCAACCATAAATCTATTAAATTTGTGATCCGACTTCTTTTTATATAAACAGACAAGCATGCAGGTTTCATACCATTTATTGCTTATAGTATACTTTTTAAAAATATTTTTATTTCGGTTTTTACTTAGCCTTTTAGTGGATTTACTATTTGTAAAATTCCAACGCTAAAAAAAAAATAACAAAAAATGCTACTCGACACTTACGTAGGCTTTATAGCGTGAAATATACTGATTTGAGCAAAACAAGCATAGTATAAATAGACCGAACACGAAACAGTATTAAGCAATATTTTAGAGGGGAATCAACTTGTGTTTTGATATGATGAAATCTGTCTCATCGACAAAAAGTCGAATTTTTACGCTTGCGAAAACATTTTCACGACGACAGAAACCGATTTGAGCAACTTCGCGAATGAAAATAAAACCGATTTATTATTCTACACTTTACATTAGTTATATCAAAGAGAACCACTGCATGCAAAGCAGTGAGGAAATTTACAATTTTTTTAAAGTACTAGAATTTTTTCAAATCTTGAGTTTAGGAACTGTTGGATATCACATCTTATATGTTTTTATGATATTATCACCAATATATAAAGGTTTGCGAAAGTATGACAATCTTGTTGACAAGCCTAAGTTAAAAATGGTGTATGTTAATTGATGATAGAAGAAGACTGCAACGGAATTCGACAAACAACAAATTTTCTTACTTTACCAGTGATTAATCTTTCTCTCTCTCTCTATATATATATATATAATATATATATATGTATATATAACTAGGTGTATGCATATAAAACTAACATAAAAACTGTATGCATGCATGCACGCATGTTTGTATGTACGTATTAGGTATGTATGTATGTATGTATGTATGTATGTATGTATGTATGTATGTATGTATGCACCTTATAAATGTAGAGCAATAAAAAACATCGCTTTTTTTTTTTTAATTAAAAATATCGTTTCAATTTAAAATAAATTTAAATTTAACTTACTGTTCATAAAACACCCGCCTATATTGCCTCGATTGAATTCTTCTCTATTGTTCAAATATTATTTATAAACAACGAGGTAGATAAAATGTGAAAAAGTAAGCACGAATTTCACCTCAAATTTTTTTCGCTATCACTACAAGAAACTTCCTTCATAATAGCGAGTTTTTGTATTCCTGCCAAATGAGCTCCATCTGAAAAGCTTGCTTTTTTTCGTTTTGAAACCATATTGTCTTTATAGCTTCAGGCTTTAAGATATAAAGTAAGTGTAGGTAAGTATTTCTTATGCCACAGTCAAATATAACTATACTGTGGAAATTACAAGACAACATTATAGACAACAAGGATAAATATTAAGGTAAAAAAATAAATAGTGGCAAGAATGGGCACAAAAATTTTCTGTCACAAAAATATTTCCGTTGTGGTCCCGTTATAAGTCACACATAAAAACATAGATAGATTGATTCAGCCGAAAAGTAGTAAAAAAATGAAAACAAAAAGAAATGAAAAAAAAAAAACAATGGGTTTTTTTTATGTCTGCGAACTATATCCAGAGAGCTAAAGAATCTTCCAATGATCTTTAAAATGTTTAAAAACATAGTTTGTGATTGATTTTATTTCAAGGGAAAGCATGGTATAAGGGACCTTTTGATGATAGACAATGTTTTCCCACGGTAGATTTTTTCAAAGGTATATCGTGATATATTACTAATAACATTTTGATAAACTCACACGTTTTTTTTTTTATAAGCTTATTGGTTTTTGGGCCGGCCAAGCCTCAAAGTGCTTAGTGAAAACTAGAACTTTAGGCTGAGATATGCTTAATTTTTCAAGTAATCAAAATTTACAATTTAAAAAATTTCCAATTAACTATTTTGTTTTGATTGTTTCTGGAAAAATTTTGGCAGGTTTTACAGATCATTTTAAATTTAAAAGATGCAGAAGAAAAAGAAGCAACATATTTGACATTATTGATGGATTTTTAGATGTTTATTTGCTAACATATTTGTTGTATTTTGCAGAAAAAAGAAAAGAGAAACAAACAAATTATGTTTCTCGATTTTCTGACTCGCTACAGTATATTTAAGAAAAAAATTTTTACCGAAAAATGTTGCTTGCCATATCCTTAGAATATGCTTAATTTTTAGCCGTTTTTGTGCGTTATGCTTATAGAGTAAAAGTAAAGTAACAACGTAGTATTTGTATTTTTTAACGAGGGGTCAGCAAACTGTTTTCGAACAAATTTATTACAAACGGTCAACGGGTTTTTATTTAGAGCTCCTATTTGAGCTTACCGTAAAGAAAATCATTAGTTCCGAGGTGGGTTAGGACAAACCCACAGCTCTAGGAATCCGACGACCAATGTTTTATCCGCTCGGCCAGACAACCAGGTATAAAAAAAAAAAAAAAAAAAATAGAAAAACGTGTAGTTGTACTTCATACTATATTTCTCTGTCTATTCTTAGTTGAAATATTTTCCGTTTACATATCCAACTTTACGAGGTTCTCTCTTTCGTGCTTAATAAATATTGACAAGAGCAGTCGATGGAAGGGTGCCTAATTCATTTTTAAGCAAACTTGTTACAGCTTGTCAAGTATGGTTCAGTACTTTCAAAAACCAGAAAATGCTCTAAAAAGAGCAAATGGTGAGTCTTTAACTTTGCATAGGAAGGGTAGATATGGAAAAAACAAGGCAACTAGAAGAAGTAGGCAGTCAATTCAATTTGAATTGGCTGTTCCATCATCAATTTGGGCTATTTTATTTAAAAACCATACACCCCCATAAATGAAAATTTCCAGGGATTACTTTTTGTGAAGTTTCGTTAGGTTTTACATTTAAAATTTATGATTTCCTAAAGGTTCTAACTTGGTTTTGCAGACTTTATTAAAGTCTTTGTTAAAGATTTAGGGTCACTCTAAGTCTTTGGTCTTTGATCCCACGGTTTTCTTCTTTACTGTAAGCTCAAATGGGAGCTCTCAGTACACCAGAATCCTGTGGGCACCTTAGGAAATAAATAATTCAGAGCTAATTGTTGGACCAGGTTAAAATGAAAATAATTTCAATTAAAAAATGTTTTTAGCTAATTTAGAATATTAATGACCTTTATTGTTTCATTATTTCTGGAAGGGTGATAGTTATTCATCCCTAGAAATCCATGTATTATTGTAATTCATAAAATATGTCATCCATGGTGATTGTATGATTTTTAAATGGAATACAAATTTTTTTTTATGAGAAAGTTTGGAATAACTCCAGTAATCAAACTTTCTTAGCACTTTTTAATCTATGATGGGTAGGAAGAAATGTGATATTTCCATGCTAAAACTTTCTTAACCCCTAAACCTGATAGACAGAAATACGTTTTACAGAAATGAGTCAATTTTTCAGCACCTTCCTTGCCCTCAAGAATACCTAGATGTATGCCTGAAGTAAAGTTAAGCAGAAAAATACAAAATTGTTACTGTAACAAAACATATAGATCACAGATTTGCAAGCATCTTACAAGCATATTATTTCTATGCCATTTACCATGGCCGTTTGACGCGGAAATGATCTATTTTGTCGCATTTTTTGGTATAGTCTCCACTAAAGTGCTTATAATATGAGATAGAAAAAATAATTTCTCACAGGGTAAACAGTTCTGGAAAGCTTAATGTTGGTTCTTTCAGATGAATATAAATTTTTTTTTAAATTTGTGGGCCTAAATTTTTAGCCTAAATTTAAAAAATTACCCTATTTTTTTACTTTTAAAAACTATTCAACAGAAAACGAACAGCAAACTGCATGTTTAAAGGCACAAATTATTTTTTTATGAAATGACATTTGATTTATTTGTTTCAGAAAAAAAAATTGCGAAAATGATAATAATTGGACACTTTTTGACCCAAATGACATCATCACTTTTTACCCAAAATCATGAAAAATAACATGTTACTAAACACATTAAATTTGTGTTAGTTCATGGTAAATTATTATTTTAATCAAATCTTTTGACTTTAATATTGGTCTGAGTATCAAGAAATTAAATTTTAACTGTC
>JAUZNK010027742.1:0-19375 GCA_035046665.1 Euphysa ruthae
TATAATAAATATATTTATTATAAATGAGCTTTATTTTTTTTTAACAAAAAATGTAAATATATAAAAAGATATTTATTAATAAAAATCTTATAAATTGATGAAACTGATGTTTTATTTTCCAGGTGTTGTCAATTTTCTTTTTTATGTAAAAGTTTTTAATTTAGTTGTAATAAATAAATTACTAAATTTAATAAAATACTATAGCCACTATAAGCAATCAGGTCTCCTTATAAACTCAAAGATATGAGAATACAATGTGAAGTTTTAAGGTGTTTTTCATATTTTTTAGTTATTCTATCAGATTCTCAAATGCAAGCCAGATATTCTAAACTTTTGTTTTAGCATTGGGTATTTTAAGCTTACTAAAGATAGTAAGGTAAGGAATGTTAGTAGACTAAATTTGAGGTTTTAAAAATTGTTTCACTATTTGCATTATCAGAAATGACAAGAAACTTATAACAATAAAAAATGTTTTCTTGTAATAATTTTCACTTTTGGATAATGGAGCTATAAACTAGAGAGGGTAAAACTGGTCAGATTTATAATTATGAAAGCAAAGATTAAGATAAACTATATCTCTGCATAAGCTTACTGCTGCAGAAAGGAAAGATAACAAGAAACATAATTTAAAAAAAGAAGAAATACACATTAAAGGGAATGAACACAATAAAAATAATTAAAAAAATGTTTTAGCCAGCTACAACACTTTTTAAATATCTACAAAATGGTAGACACATAGTAACGTAAAAAAAATAAAGCAGAATTTCCACCAAAGCAAAATTAACAAACAATACACCATGAATAAATCTCTCAAATAATTTTTAATGGAATTCCTAAAATATTGTTATGTATTTGTAGATGTGATTCTAAAATACATGTTGGAATATTTTATGAGTCGTAAAAATAAAAGATGCATTTTTAAATATGCCCAATATATGTTTTGCTTTTCTCTAATAGGAGATCTGTTATTGACGTATACATTCTTTGTAGACAAAATTCCTAAAAAATTGAACTTGTAAAAAAGAAACCGCATTGCGTTATTTAGTTTTGTTTACCATTTCATATTATGACAAAGAGTCTAAAAACACAGCAAAGTCTTTAGGTTTAGGTTCAGATTCTGCGGAAATAATAAAATTTCCCTAATAATCTTTAATTTTTATTTGAGAAAGTGAACTGAGAAATTTGGCAATTCTTTTGCCCTTTAATTTCCGGGGGAATCCATTAGTCACTAATGCTCTTTTTTCTTTTTTTTGAATAATAATAACCTCAATTTTTATGACATCAATTTGAAGTAACATAAAACTCATAAAAAGCTATTTATCTCAAAAAAAAAAATAAAACTTAAAATTGATTCCCCAGCTAAGGCTAGGTAATGATATCGCACTTTCTTTCATTAACTCAATTTTTAAGGAATAAGCACTGATGGAATTTATGCAGTTGAGGGGAGGAGTATCAACATATTATTTTATGGAAATGATTTGTATATTTAATTTAAAGAACAGTCTGTAAAAGTACCTACCAAATCACAGCATCACAACATCATACCATTCCAAAACTTCAGATTCTTTTCACCTGACCCTCCTTTTATTACATACCTATACATCTGTATTTTTATTTTTTTTTTTTTACTCTCTTGCCCTTTCTACACCTGACCAAATTTGTCTCCTTCTTTTCCTTTCCTCATCCCTTCTTTAGTCCTTTTCAATTGCATTGCCTTAAATTTTTCAATTGCAAGAATAACACAAGAACCCTAGATCTTGTTTTTAATGATGGCCAAGCAAAAATATTTGGTGGTGCCCTCAGCTAGATGACCAATAAGTTGGAAATTTTGTTTATTGTTTCTCTAAATTTTTGTATAAGTTATTTATTTTTTTACCGTTTAAATTTATTTCAGAATCGTGGAATGATGTTTATTTTTTTATAAAAGATTTAACAGTGTTTTAGTTGAGGATTAAATTAAACTGAATTTAAGAGTTAATCTACTCTCATCAAAAAGGGAGGAGAAGGCTCTCAGGCATATTTTGGTATCATTCTACCTAAGAATTTCACTATGACAGCAAATTTTAAGTTATTTTGAGGTAGCAGCATTTTTTAACTCAAGCAAAAAAGTCAAAATGTTTAATAAGTACTATTTTGAAATTGTGCATAAATTGTCAAGCTGACATTTAGAAGAGCGTTGAAAGGAAGACAGTAAGAATTATTTTGGCATTTTGTTTATTTAATTTTTTACATTTTGTGCTACATCTGCTTGCATTTTATCAAGTTATAATATCTATTAGTCCAAAAATTTAATCCTGTAATTAAAATTTTAATATGATTTTAATATCGATTTTGACTAAGATTGTTTAATATTAAAAATTAATTAATTTATCTTCCAAAAAAAGAGTTTTTTAGCAGGAGAATGTATGACTAAATCTTATTTCTTCACTGATTGCAATTAAGAGTTTAAAATCTAATAATAAAAATAACTCCAAATAACATTAACATAAGTGGCCACAAATTTATAACAAAAACATTGTGTAAGAAAAACTTAGGCATCGTCTACAATGTCATCCCACAAGGAAGTAAAGGTTTCTATCAAAAATAACATCAAAATTTAGATATGCTTACTTGACTGTAGTGATGGTAATTATCTGATTAAGAATTATTTTTAAAAAGTGTGATTATTTAAAAGCACTAAAATTGATTAATGATTTCTTTTGAATAGGCCCCGATCATTATTTACCCTATTTCACAAGGTTTTTTATTACTGGTGTACAATTCCGTGAAAAATTTCTCTTTTTTTCAAAATAATTGAAAATTTCAGAATGCTTAAAAATTCCAAATATATACAAAATATATTGTACACATTTTGGCCTAGTTTCATTAAAAAAATTTTTTTTTTGATTTGATTCTGATTTTACATGTGATTGACTATCATCCATAAGTTTACTTTTTCTCCAGAACAAAATAAACATTGAATTACTGTTGAAATCATGGTTCTGGAAAAAAAATCTACAAGTGATAATTTTCAAGTCCAGTTTTTCAAGATTTAAAAGAAAATTTTCACCTGCTACAGTATAAAAATGCCTACAAAAAATTCTGGAAAAGGTAGGAAGTCTCGCACAAAAAGTCAAAAAACACCTGAAAAGCTCAATGATGTTGAGATAGGCTGTATTGCCAGCAAGATCCGTCCAAAGTCAGTACCGCCTGAAGATTGTAATTTTCTTAAATTTAGTCACTCTGTTTACCATAAAGCTAAGATGATGTTTGATCTACTTAGTGGTGGAAAAACCTGTCTGAAAGGTTGTGAAATACCATCCTTTGAGAGTGAGTTTGAAAAGCGACGTGCTTTCAGTTTAGCATTTGCTGCAAAAAGATGTAGGTAAATGTTTTTGGAACTCCTGCTTCCCTGACAACAGGGGCTACTTTAGGCCGTTTTTGTTGTCAGCTACCAACTTTAAGTGTTGAGAGTTTGGCCACCCAAACTCACCAAATTATTTTTCAAAATTTTTTTTGATTTTTTATAATCTGTTGCTCTTCAAATATCATGTTTTTTTTTTCTATATTCTGTGTTAAACGTTAAAAACATGCAAATAAAATTTAATTCCATGTAAACTGACATACCTAAATTGAACAAATAAATAATCTTTTTGAATCAATGAAATATTTTTGTTTTGTGACAACATTTTAGGTTTTCGTTTTATTGTCATTTAATCTTTGTTTTCTTGCCTATAAAGCAAACTTAAATATAATAAGTCATTTTTAACTGTTTTCAGAGTCTATCAAGGGTCAAATAGCGAATTTTTTTAGGGGTTTCACCTCAGAACACTACTGGGGGCGCACAGTGCACCCAACCCCCGCCTATGAGAAGTTTATTCAGACTATTTCAATAAGGGGTAAAAGTAATATTTTCAAAATTTTATAAACCTCTGCTATTTCGAAATTTCTTAATTTTTCTCAAATAATCGTGTTTCTTTTATTGCTTTTTGTTAATGCTTGGATACTTCATTTCTAAATTCTTAAGTACTTTACAAATGAGCAAGTGTGTCCATCATTTTTTTATTTTGCTTAAAAAGAACATAATATACAATTTGAGATATATTAAAATTTCTTGTAAAATGAATTCAAAAATTTCTGCAGAACTAAATTAAAAGCTATACTTTACCTATTTTATTGTTTATAAAATTATTTTAAACCCCTGACAAAGCTGAAAGAGGTCCTGCTATCTAACATTGCTGAGTGCGTTTACCCGTCTATTTTCTCAAAAACTTTTCAACGGATTCTTTAGAACTTTTGCGCAAAGCTTTCTCATCATACCCATATATATATATTTTTTTTTTTTTTTTTTACTCCCAGCGAAGCCAATAAAGCAATCTATCATAAAAGTATTTTTGAAAATTTATTTTTCTAAAAATCCGCTCATTATTATTTTTTAATTAAAGGGACCATCGCGGATATTTGCTGGCCCAAGCATGTCCATTTCTTTACAAAAGGCTTTCATTATTTTAATCTTTATTTTAATTCTCATGAAGTTAATTTATCTGTTAATAACATTTTTATCAGAATTATTAGTTTAATTTTTTGTACTCTTAGATGAGACTGTTCTCAATGATGTGTTATTGGATAGCTATTTTTATTCCAGCTACAGCTCGGTATGTACTTTCATGCTCATTCCAGCAAATTCTCTCTGCTCCTGGTCCTATTAATGGTTAATATCCATAGAAATTATATACTTGAATTTAGAGTATACAGGTGAAATGTTATTTCTAACTTTTCTGTTTGAATGCATATGTATTATATTTTTATCTTTGAAGCTTTGTTAGAATTTTATGAAAATGTACCACTATCTTTAAACTTTTTCTATTAATTTTGGATTTTAAATTTTTTCAAATCTAGATTAAGAAAGGTAGCAAATATAGTTTGGAAATGATATTTTTTAGGTTTTTTTCAAGACCTTTTGTTATGATTTTAGAACGAATTTTTGAAGTGTTAGAAAGTTTGTATCGGATAATGACATAAATTGTTGTACTCAAGAAATTATGTTCTTATTCTACCAAAATTCTGTATACTAGGAATGTTATTTTTGATGTTTTTATATTAGTTTCAGTTTCTTAGTTATATTATCCTTAAAGCTTTAATATGACTAATAAAATAAGATATCATTTTAAGTATCTTCAGATTTTCAGCTCAGTCATATTACTAAAGAAAGTAAAAAATTATGTCATGAGTTGAAATATTTATTTTTGGCAACGTTTTGGGAGACAGATGTATATTTTCAGCAAAGTTTCAGGAGAAAACCGGCTCTCATCTTCAGGCAAGTTACAAATGAAATTCTAATATATTCTAATTATATGTTAGTAGCAGGTTCAAAATTTTGGAAGTATGGATTATTTGGAAATTAATATTTTAGTTACACAAGCTGTAGAGGACAATTAAGAAATAGAAAAGAACTATTATGCTTGAATAAAAAGGCCATTGTATTTTTTTGTAAGCCTGAAAACCAGATTTCGGGAAGAACATAAGAGATGCATTTGAAATAACTGAGTTCATTTATGGTATGAATAGATTCGTTGATTTTACATGAGATGAGTTGTGTTTTCATGTCAATGATAGATATTTTTATTTAAAAAAAAATTTTTTTTTTAATTTGCTTTTTACTGCTTTAACAGCCATGCAATAATATAAGTTGTTCTGAAAATCGTTTTTCCTCTTCAAGTAATACTAAGAAATTTTTGGTTACTTTTTGAATTTTTTACTTATTTGAACTATTATACAAAGGTTTTTTTCCAGCTTGAAGCTTCTCATCATTCTACCGTTTTAATAATGTTGCTTGATGCCTATGAGAACAATTTCAACATAAAAATGCAGCGAAAAGCACAAAAACAAGAAGGTACTATTAGTTACATCAATCAAATTAAAAATGCTTTCGCAAAACATAGAATAAAACTTTGTGCAGCATTTGCTCGTGGGCGTATTCGTGCTTGTGCACTTACCATAGAAAGTTTACTTCCACCTGAGGTGAAAAAGTGTAGTGAAGCTGCTAAAAGACATCCTTTATATGCACGTGTAAATAAACTAAAATTTGTTAGAATGGATACAATTATAGAAGAATTGATTGGATATGCTAATAAGGAGAAGAATGTTGAGGATGAAAATTCGGTTTTTACGTTTCAAGTGGATGATCATTTTGATGATTTGTTGAAGTTTCCACCAAGTATGAAAGATGAAATATATAATCATGAACTAGTCCTTGGTTTAAATCTTATACCACAGGTTAGGTTAATTAACAGCTTATTGTGCAAACTCACAGACCCATTAATTTCGGAAAGTTAAAAAATATAAGATAAATTAATTTAATTTAATCTTTGAAAGAAACATATTATTTTAACAATATCAATTTGATGATATTTTGACTTAAATATAGAAGCCAGATAAATTCAAGTCAATGATTCACTAAGAATCATAATTTTTAGTATTTGTCTGACTTGTATATATTTTATTCAATCTGTTACTTACGTAGATGCTATAGTATAAGAAGCATAAGAATAGTATAAGAAGAATTTGCTACTTGTTCTTACTGCTATTTATTTTATTTTTTATTATTATTTTTGTTGTAATGGCAGCAGCTGTAGCAGCAGGAATGGCAGCAGCTGTAGCAGCAGGAGTGGCAGCAGCTGTAGCAGCAGGAGTGGCAGCAGCTGTAGCAGCAGGATTGGCAGTAGTAATTCAAATAAGTAGTAAGACAAATTTCATAAGAACTAAACTAATCAATAATGTGTAGTTATAGTGGTCCTGTGTCAATTTATAAACTAAAATTTGCACCAGCTGTGCAGAAAAATTATTGATCTGAAAAAACAATTATCGCACTGTAGGGTTGCAAGTGATTATTAAAACTGCAATGTAACATCACAGCATTTATGGTTATTATTGCAACTGCAATATAAAATTACTACAACTGCAATGTAAGTTGTGTGATTACTACAACTTGATTAAGACAAGAATACTAAAGCTTAAGTGCAGCATCACAGTTTTTTGAAAAAAATAAATCAACATAATTTTGGATAACTGTAAAAATAAGCAGTATATTCAGAGTGAATAAATGTGTTTCAATCATTTATAAAAAAATATTTGTATTGGGTTTTGGATTTAACTTAACTATTTTTTAACTATTTAGAATAAATCTCAAAGTATTCTGGTAGAGCTGATTGATGATATTTTAAGTCTGTCGTCACCTACTGATGTGACTGCAAAGAAATTGGAAGCTTTCTCTCAAACGTCTTTGCAAGAAACACCCAAACAAAGAGACTTGCTACTTACACATATGGAAAAGGGTGGGTTGCAAGTTTATTTAAAATTGCATTATGATACAATACTATATGAAACTATAAAATAAAAAGAATGCATGCAAATAATTCTTTGTTTTAAAAAAAAAGAAAAAAAATTATCTGTGTTATCCTGTATTTTAACCAGTTATCTAGTGCTAGACTATTATTAACATTATTTCCTACCTGTTCTCTCTATTGCTGTACTGCCATGATTTGGTAAAAGGGAGTAAGTGAAAAAACAGAAGTTCGAGATAATCACGGAAAACCTTGTTTTGTACAGCCTTCATTTAAAAAAAAAAAATGTTTATAACGATTTTTTATTTATTTTTACCATAAAAATACCTCTGAGATACACGTAGCCTATTTATATATTTGTAATTTAAGTATTTCTGGAGAAATTGTTACTTGCTCCCTTTTACCAAAGTATTATAGGAAAATTTAACATTGATTTTTTTTTTCGCAAGGTAAGTAAGTACATATTTTTCAATGTAATTATATATCATTCTTATTAAATGTGTATTAAACAGTTAAAAATAACAAAAACAACAAATAATCGAAATATAGATATCATCTAAGCTATCAACAAAATACAGTCAAAATATAATGTTAAAAATTCACTTATTGGAAAGAACATCTTCTGTATTATTAAAAATAAATTTAATCCAGCATCAATCGTTTCTGTTCCTATTTAAGTTTGTGCTGGTCCATATTATAAACAATCCTCACACTCTTCTTTACTAAGCTTTGTAAAACTTATATTCAATTCTTTTACTGATTTTCTTTATCAATTATATGCAACTTGTATATCTTCATAAGTCTCCTGAAAATAGCAAACCATTTCACTTACAGTTAGTTCTGGAGATAAATATAACCGATGTGGAGCATGTTCTCGTGTGACTTACACCTGGACAGTAAGATTTTATATGTTATAAGTTTTAATTGTTGCTTCTTCAGATAGCTTATTTGGAGCTTGGGGTTTTCCTCTTTTATCTACATCTGGAGTGATAGCGCCTTTATTCTTAGCATTAAATGAGTAAGTAATTACTTGTCAGAGTTATACCCAAATGTGTTTATGTCATGAAAAGCGGGCGATTGCCCATGTCCGTTTGCATTTACCTGAGCTAAAAATCGCCCATGCAAAAGAGCTTTTATTGAACAATGTTTATATTAGTAAAAATAATTGCAGATTAATAAAAACAATAATAAAATATGATAACGAATAAAATGACACAAGTTTATAAACGAAATTATTTGCAAATTTAAAAATATTAAATATTGTACTTACAAGATCAACTTAAATATTTCAAAACAACGAGAACAAATTGTAAGCAATAACTGTTTAATCGTAATGTAATATACTAAAATATATAAGCGCTTATTTTGTCTACGATTTACTTTGTTTCTTAGCAAGTACAAAGTTTACTTCAATTTAACCTAAATCATTTATTATGACCTACGTTAAAACCAGAAAGACTTCAATATAATCACTTTGTTATTTTTATACAATATTGAACTCGCACATATTTGTGTCAGTGAGTCTTAACCGCTTGGCAGACAACCATTATCTCTACTCTATCTATAATCATATATAAAATTACAGTAACTGATTAAAAAAATAATCATTTTGAAAATAAAAAAAAAAATTAACTCAATATTGTGAATTTTAAACATTTTGGGATTCTACAAGAAGATTTGGATCATCCTTAACAACACGTGGGAGTTTTTCCGTAATACCAGGTTCATCACTTCTAAAGTTTAAATTAAGTAATTTGTCAAATTAATTTACTTAAGGCTATGTTTTAGTTCAGAAAAATTGAAGTTCTCAACACTTACCGAGTTTAATATGGATTTTCAAAATCCAAGTCAGGTCAAGTAAGCATGCAAGTACAATCTTAAACTTAATTTAGCAATCTCAGTTGCGTTAGACTGACAATAAGATCGTTATTAAGCTTAAATATTAAATTTTTTAAAATGAATTAAAATGTAAATGCCACATTCATAAAATTCAATCGAAGATTCAATCGCTCCATTGTACTCCTGATTGCTGAAATGTGGAACTAAAATTCAATAAAGCACAAATATATTGTATAAATTATTACAAGAAGTTTTTTAACAGTGTTTTTAAAAAAATATTGTGTTGTGTTGTGTTTATCATTCTTTGCATAAATTAACAAAAACAGTCAGGGATCAATTTTTGTAACTGTTTTTGCTGACCTGATCTAGAATTCAAACAGATGGTTTAACGAATACTTTGGAAATGAAAAGATGCTTTTACCTATCATCATTTTATCTTTCTGTAGAAAGTTGCACGATACCACTATAAGTGTAATATAACTAATTGATTAACATTTAATATTTCTAAATCAAATAATGTACAGTTTCCTTGTTTATGAAATATATTTTTAAGTGCATTATTATTATTATTATTGTTATATGTATTAATATTGATTTAAATAAATCAATATTAATTTAAAGAAAACTTGTACAATCTGTAATTCTCTGAAAAATTCAGATGCCTTCATTGTATCTCTAGATCAACTTTGAAAGGTATCAATAAGGTATGCAAATTACAATTATCACAATTTATAAAAAAGTATGTGTTTTTGTCAAAAGTAAAGTCTGAATAATTATCACAATTATTCTTGGTTATTGCCGTATTTTAAAAACATTCGAAAAGAAGCCATTGCAGTTTTTTTGCAGCTTGCTTCCTTTCACCAGATTATTTCACAATTTTATTGTGAAAGCAAAAAAGCAAGCATAGCGAGTTTTGCAGCTGGAGCTCATTTAGCATTAACATGAAAAATTCTTTATATAAGTTTTTCTTTTTTTGCTGACTTCACCAAAAATTTTGTCTTGCCTCCCCATATTTTTTATTAGTACTATTTCAACAGTAGAGAATAATACAATCAATGCAACAGTTACTAAATCAAAATCAAACCTAAGTTAATTTTTATACTGTCAACAGGGGATTTTGTTAAACAAAAGAATAACAAAAATTCCATTCAAATGTTCTCAAACATCTTTTTTTTTTTTCTTTTTTTTTTTCTTTTTTTTTTTTAATATTTAGTTTTGTGTTTTTAAACATAACTGTTTTATTTTTTTATTTTTGAATTTTTATTATTAACAACTGCGGAGCATAGATTATGCCAGTTTTGTGTCTGGCACAAACATTTTACTTTACTAGGGGAATATTGTTAGCCTTTGTTAGCAAGTCTACTAGTGTGTGGCCAGACGATAGAAAAGCCTGTTTATGTTACCTTAAGTAGGTTGGCATTAGAAAGGGCACAAAAACTTCGTTTGTGACGATCTTACTACCACCATTTCCTAATAGCTAAACGATTACAAAGTTCAGGGCCTAAAAACTATAAGCCAATATCACTATTGCTTATTATTTCAAAAATAATTGCCATAACCCAACAAATGGTTTGTTATATAATCCTGGAGCTTTTGAAAGATTTTTTCAACATATTTTAACCAAAAGGTTTGACCACCTCAACTTAATAATAGATTTTTCGTGAGTCAAAAACGCTTTGTCAGCTGCGGTGGTAGCTATGGCTACTGGGACCCACGGAATCTCCTAGTTCAGTGTTATAATTTAACTAAATTTCACCATGTATGAAGCATTCCTATACAAATGGATGAGGTGTGATAGAGTCAAAAAAAACCCAAATCTAACAAACAAAATGTAGGGAAGAACCTAGATCAGATCCCTAGGTTAACATCAAGTCAGACCCCCTGAAATGTACATTTACCTTGATTTACATAAATTATGTAACACAATAAAGTCTAAGTTGACATGTATCATTTTCATCACATAACATGATTTTCAATTAGTTCTCAAATACAGAAAATCTAACAAAAAAGTTTAGGTATAAACCAAGGTCAGACCCCTAAGAATGGGATAAAAAGGGGGATAATTCAATCATAAAAAATCATGATTTAAGTTTTGCCAGCAGGTAGTATTACCATTAAGGATTACAGAAACATAAAATGCTAACATTAAAATCCGGGGGTATCATCAAGTCTGACCCCCTGAAATGTACATTTACCTTGATTTCCTTAAATTATGTAACATTATAAAGTCTTAATTGTCACGTATCATTTTCGTGACACTATAAAGTGATTTCATCCTAGTTTTCAAATATCTACTAAAAAGACATGATCAGATCCCCAAAAACGACTTGTATTTGGAGCATGGTAACATTACTTATAATAGAAATAAAATATTAGTAACTTACTGCATTACTTTATGAGAAGCGTAATCTCTTTTTACTATAAAAATTTCAATGGAAATAAATAATTTTAAAGTATAACTATATATTATAAAATCCATCTTAAACTTTACATTAAATACAAAATAAATTATTACTATTTTAGTTAAAGTCATTCATAGTACAGTTCAAAATATCTGAAAACAAAACTATAAAATAAAACTAAATTACCATCCTCATAGTTCGTAATTTCCAAGCAAATGTCTAACATTTGCGGTGAACTAGCGCCTTCAAACCAAACTATTTGATAACATGCATCTTCAAATCCCCAGCCAAACTCTTTTGGAGAAAATGCTCGTTGAAATCTACTTGTTACGGAAGACCATCGCTTTGCAACTAGGTCTGTATGCTTTATTTTCTGTAACAACACACTCAAACATGGTGGAATAGCACTGACATCTTGTCGTTTGATGCATGTGTTGTCTGGTTTGCTTTGTTCTTAGGTTTATACTTTGTCAAGAATATTTCCAATCGAGTTTCATCAACTGATTTGATCTTCTTCTTACCATACTTGACACACAAACTCTTCAATTCGAAGGATTATCTCTTTGATAATTATATCTTGTGCTCCAAGTAAAAAAAAATGAATTTTGAAATTCAATACCAATACCAAGAGTTTAAGCAGTTTAACTTTACCTTTTCTGCAAAGTTATGATGTGTAGTCACATCCTGTAAATGCATGGCATGCAGGTAGTGAACAGCATAATTTCTCATCCAATGTTTTGTGTAGTTAGTTAAAATTTACGTACCTCTGAGTATTGTTACCTTGTATTCCAACTTCCATTCAAATATTCAACAATGAATCGATAGTTGATTTAAAATACAATGTTTCCAAAGCAAGACTATAGCTGGTGCATTTACTTGCTGCGTTTATATTTAGTTCTTTCCTTTTAAAAATCCATTTAACGGATTTTTTGATAATACTTCACACTTGATTAAAATATGTGGTCCTCCAGATTTGGCAATAACCTTGCCGAATGCAGATACAAGAGCAAGTTGGATATGAAAGAACCTAATTCCACAAATGCTTTATCAAAGAAAGGAGTTTCCTCAGATTATATTTGCACTGCCACCTTTCCTATTGCTAAATCATATGTTACCACTATCTCATGTTTAAAGTTTCTACAATAACAGCATTGAATGTAGGGGACAAATTAATTTGAGGAAGATACCATATTTTGTGTAAATGTTCATCCGTAGAAGAAAACTTAGAGTTCCAATTTGTCTACAATGGAAAGTATTAAATCTATGTTATCAGTAATCATAATGTGAAGAGATATTATTTGGAAAAATTAAAATAAAAATACAATTCTGGTTTAATGAGATAGAAATTAAATAAGTACTTTATATATTTGAACTGATTACCCCCTACCCATGAACCACAATGAAAATAAGGCTTTGGCTTTTCTTGTGCTTATCCCTGCTATCAATATCTGTTGTTTAAAATATTGCGGTATGCAGTAAAAAAATTTTTTTTTTTTTTTTTAATGAGGTTCTTAACATTTATTTTGTAAATTTTTTATTGATATTGAATAAATACTTACTTACTTACTTATTATTAATAACTTGGTAGGTAATACCGAAGTGTCATGGATGGTATTTTTAGCACATTGTGCTTCTACAAATCGGTCATAATTGTCCCAAGCGGCACCAATTTCTAGATCAGGGAAAATTTTTATTCCAATTAGAGTGATATTATGACCTTTATTTGCTTCAAAGTCAACTCTGTTTCTCTTTCTTTGCATGTGTTATAACTACAACAGTAACCTACTTTATTCAGGATTTCTAAGTACTTTTTACTACCTGTGAGACTTCTAATGGCAATAGCTAATGAAATATGTTTACCAGGTTTATTTTTTTGACCAGATGTTACTGAAAAAACAGCATCTTGGCTACGCAAATTGATTCTTTGTTGTTTTCGGAAATGCTTCCATATTCTTGAATCTGGCCCTCCAGTTAAATATTGAAAATGGTAGACAAGATCAAGTACATCAACCTCTCCATTATAAAAACTCAGGGGCATCAAGTTTTCAGGAAGATTTCTCTGTTTGCATAATTGCCTCTCTCAAATGAAACACAACATTTTTATCTAGAGCCTCTGCATTTGTAAGTTTGTTTTGTTCTTTACGAAAAACCTTTTTTTGCTGTCAGTACTGAATTACTTAAATGACCATTAAATTACCCCGTCTTGTCTTTCCTTTTTCAACTGTTTTCCGCTTCTCCAAATCTTTTCAGCAGTTTCTCTTTTTTTTTTGCTTTAGAAAGTTTTATCTTTACCGGTAGTGTAGCGTGTTGAGATTTTTACAATGCTGTAAATCTTCTGTAACACTATGTGAAATGCATGACTTGTATGTTTCACTCAAGAGTATAACATCAGAAAAATTTAGATTAAAATTCTTTGTGACATAATATGTCAAATCGAAAAACATATATTATATGTTTTTCCATTTGTGAAGTTTGTCTGAGTTAAATAGAGTGATAGATCCAGCAGCTGCTTCCTCAGTGCCTTTATGCAACAAGTAGAGGTGGACACCTAAAAAGAAACCCCTTTAATTGACCCACTGATGTTAGTTTTGCAACCAATACGAAGAAAATTTCTGGTGATGAATACAGAACACAGAGCTTTTATAAATGCAAATGACGATGATACAGATTTCGAACATATTTATCTTAAAATATTAATTTTTTTACATGCTATAATTACTTATGATTGTTATTCCATATTACAACTCTAGATTTTAGACATTTTCAGCTATATATATATATATATATATTTTTTTTTTTTTTTCTGCATATATTTTCTTAATGCAGATTTTCTCGAAACTGAATGCATTTTTGATTGTCTCACCGATAAAAATTGACCTCTTGTTTTGGATGACTCTGACCCATTACCCTTATTTATTCTATCGTATGGTGAAACTGATAACTAATAAATAAGAAACAACATGTATATAATGAGAAAAAAAAGTTAACTTACGGGTAACTCTCTCAGATTGTGGTTTGCTGGATTTTATAGAAGCTTTATATGAGTTAACCTCACCTATAACAGATCGATAAGTTTTTATATTAAAAATGCATGTTATGACAAATGGGACATTTACGAGATTTAGCTTTGCAACAAAATTCTTGCGGCTTTGTAGATTATTGTATGTAAATCTATTAATGCATGTAATACTGATAATTTGTAAATTTATTGTTTATGTATAAGTTTATTGTAAAGTATATTTTTGAAATACAAAAAAAAAACTAGAAAACTACTATAGTTTAAAATTCATCAATTAAATGCTTAACATCACCAATGGCGTTGCGATGAAAAGTTTCTTCATTATCGTATGCAAACAAAACAATTTAATTATCATATAATGTTTAAAAATAACAGATATTAATCTCTAAACAATTTATAGTTCTATCATCTTTTATGCTGCTACGTGGTCTAGTTGTGTCAAATAATAAAATAACTCCATAGAGCCAAATAAATAGTTACACATGTTTAGTATTAATTATTTACTTCTGTTGTGTTTGAAAACTATAATCATGGCCATATTGTATGAGACTTATCAAATTTTAGCACAAATTCACATTTGACACATGTTTTAAAAGTGATTTTCTTGACCAAAATCACAAAAATGATAACAAAGCCAAATGACTACGGACTTGTCACTTTCATCCATTAAATCCAGCATTTTTTTTTTTTTTTTAATTTCTAAATATAAATCTATTAACCAAAAGTTAAACATAAAAGTTGAATATATATAAGGGTGGTGTATCCATTTTTTTAACTGCTTGTGTTATTTTTTCTTAATTAATAAGGTATCCTAATGGCATATAAGTCTCATAATATTTTGACCATGGTTGTAGTTGAAAATCATTTGATGTGGGTGTGATGAAAATGATGAGTGTCAATTTAGACTTTATGATGTTACATAATTTATGTAAGTCAATGATAAATGTACATTTCAGGAGATCTGAATTAATTTTATGTCAGATTTTATGTTTTTGTAATCCTTAATGATAACATTTTTTTGCTAGATTTTGGTTTTTTTGACTCTATCACACCTCATCCATTTGTACAAGAGAGTATCATACATGGTGAAATTGAGATAATTATAACCCAAATTGGGGGATTCAGTAGGTCCCTGTAACTGCAACTATCGCTGCAGCTGACAAAACTTATTTGACTCACACCAAACGAATTATTAATTAAGTAATTTTTTTATCTAAAATATGTTGAAAACATCTGTCACAAGTTTCTAGACTAATAGATTTTCTTGACTGAAAATCTGTGGTTTTTGATTTTTCTATGAATTTGTTCATTAGCTCCTTTTTTTCAAATTTTTTTCTATTGATTTATGTGTTAAATTGTCATATTGATATATGATGAAAAATAAATTTCCAGAATTTTCTAATTTTGCGAATCTTCTATATATTCTTCTCAAAGAATCTTTAGAATTTTCAACTTTGTTTTGCATCGTGGTGCTGTTTGTGGTCTAATTTTTATATATTTCCTAAATACAATTTTAAATGTTCTAATAAATCTTTCTTTTTTTTATTAACAAATTTTACAATTGTAGGCTTTTTTTTTGTCGTTACACTTCTATATTATCCCTTACATCAATTTAATTAAAAAAATTTAACTCCAGTAAAATATCTTCCATATAATTCTTATAACTTCCAATTTCTGTGTCTGTCTATATTTTGGAAAAGCAAGTTATCCTTTGCGAGCAATAGATATATCAATAACATAAAAAATATGTTGGAAGATTTTATTTGCATGCACGCTCAACTCTACTAAAAATCAAATTTACTTAGAATTTTTATATTTGTTTTTTTTTTTTTTCTATGTTTTCCCAAAACTGCAAATTTGAGATAACACAGAAAAGCTAAACATATCAGATATTTTTTTATATATATATTTTTTTATCATCTTTTAATTGCCAGAATTAGCCACCAATTATGTGTGTTTTCTTTTAGGATCATTAAGTTGCCACTTGCTATCGTTAAATGAAATTAACAAGCTATTTATTTGTGGATGCAAAGATGACATTGCAGAGATAGCTGATAGACTGAATGGCTTTGGAGCAAAAAGTATTTTATCTTTTCAATTGGGCCATCCACCCTTTGAAAAAAAATTTTTTTTTATTTAGGTCATGGTTTTCGATGCTTCCAATTGGAAGATGATATGTCTTAAAATAATTCTTCATCTTCTCTGTTCTGTGAAGTTGTCTCAATAAACTTCTTTGAACTTTTTGTTTTAGTTTGAATTTTGGTCGAAAAATTACTATTAGAAAAATGCTGGCCAAAAAAAGTTTTGTTAGTATTTGCTGATGTTATTATTATTCAACCATGAATTTTAAAAGCTATTTAGATTTTGCTATTAGCTATTATTAAAAAATGTTACTTTTGAAATATAAATGACAAGATTCTTCACTAAAAATATTTGGTATATACATAGACATGTTTAAACATCCTTAACTGCCAAAATTCTTGTTCTAAGGCCCTATGCTAGTTAAATCTAGACCAAAAATTAAATTTTATGATTTTCCAAGAATTCTTGCTCGGCTTCTTTTATAATTTTGTGTAATATTTAAAGTATTATTTTCAATATTTTTGGGGTGTTTTAAAAGTTTTGTTGGGCTCTAAATGTGACCTGTTAAAATATTGTGTAAAAGAATTTTCCTTTCTTTCTTAAGAAATTATATTTCAGAATATCTATAGTCAAAAGGTTTGGAATATTTCAGTTTGATTAATAATTTTCTAAAAAGCATAAAATTAGATCTATTTTTGCTGTCGTGGTCGATTAAAAAAACTCTTCTGTTTTTTATAATCAAATTTAATCAATTAATATATTTTTGGTTTAGATTACCAATTATTATCTGAAGACTTTACTGAGTTAAATCCAACTGATGAGTGTTTTAAAAATTTAAAAACTATTATTTGCAATGTGCCATGTTCGAAATCTGGAATTGTTAATCCTGTAGATTTTATCTTACAGGTAAGATTTTAAATTTAATTCCCTTGCAAGTTTTATTCAAGAAAGTTTTAAAGAGGTGTGTTTTATGGGAGGTAGTTATTAAATTTGTTTTAGACAAAAATATAAAACATTTAAGTAGTTGCTAATAAAATGCTAGCCGAAGATGTGGTCATTACTTGAGTCGAGAACAAGGTTTTTAAATTGAAATCCACTCTATTTTTGTCTAATTCTGTGACTTTGTTTTGAAATTGTTCTTGGACAGACTACTACTGGTGATTACCTTAATAGTCTGTCCAAGAGACTTTTGTTTTAAACCTTATTACTGATATATATAAAAAAGACCTAGAAAATATTGAATTAAAAAAAAGAAAAAAAAACATTTCTAGTGTGATTAGAAATCTAATTAGATTTTGAAGATTTGTTGCTTTTAGAGAACCTGTCAGCAAAAAATTACTTTATTAAAATAATGGTTTAAAAAAAATTTGATCCTTAATTCAATCAGTTTTATTTCAATTTGTTTTTAAACTAAGTTATACTTTTTAATATTTTAGGAAGGTTCTCACTTTTCAGCAATAATTGGATCTGCGGTTTCAGAAAAAAAATTGACCGAATTGATTGATATCCAGACAAAAACATTGAAGCATTCTTTACTCTTTGAACATGTTAACTCTGTGGTATACACTACTTTTTCAGTAAATTCTCATGAAAACGAGTTGTTAGTCAAACAAGTTCTGAACGAATCATCTATTGAGAAAAAAAATAATTATTATCTTGCTCCCTTCTTTACAGAATTGGTAGAAATTCTATATGATGAGTGCGGAGTAGCTTTTGAAGGTAGGTTAACTTAAATCTAATGATAAGAACGCCAGTATTTCCTAAAATATGTTTCCATCCCATTTTTTGCGAATCTATGATCAAATTATTGCAATATTGATTGTATTATAAAGAGTATGTTAAGTAAGATGTTCAACAGCAACAAGTTTAAGAAAATAATAACAATGTTGTTGTTCCCAATAATGAATTTGAGCCTTGAGACAGTGTCCCTCCTGTTAAAAAAAGAAAACAAATCGGAAAAACAATCCTTATGGAAACATTGCTTAGATTGAGGGGGAACATCCCTGGGAATATTTTTTTCTAAAACAACAAATACACTAAAGTATCAATCATATAAATGTATTTATATGTAAAATATGGTTTAAAAAAATACAATTAAAATTTTGGTGGTTGCCTTGGTAACCAAGTATGGAAGGTAAATACAATAAATTTCAAATTTGTGCTGGACAAAAGTTATACATGTTAGTGTATTAATTTACTTAGTTTTCACTGTAAAATGATAGATAATAGACCAATGTACAATGTGAGTGTAAAAAATTTCAACTTTTTTAGGCCTTATTTTCATTTTTTGGATGCGCAAATCTATTTACACAAATAAAATTTTTAAAATATCATTAAAATTATTTCTAGAAAGAAAATAATAGATGTTTTACACTCATTTTATAAATACAAGTGAAAGGAAACTACACTGAAAATTTCAAATGATTCGCTCTTGTGGTTCTCTAGATAAAGTGTCCGGGGCATTCAAAAACAGAAGCCTGAGAAAAATGTAAATGAAATACAAAATAAACAAAATTAATAAGAAACTATACAAAAACCTATTAAATCTGCAATAAGCTGGTTTGTAAGCAAATTCTGAAGCTTTAAAAACCTCCAGTTTTATACAGTACACCTTCATTTTCAATATCTACATCTTCTTTTTTGTATTTTTTACCCCTAAGTATCTTACGTTGCGTCTTGTTTTTCTCTTTGCTTTTATATTTTGATAATGA
>JAUZNK010027753.1:0-19371 GCA_035046665.1 Euphysa ruthae
TGCATTTTTTTTTTCAACTGCGGGCGACACAACATCAACAATTTCTCCTCGATGCCAAACTTTCTTTGTAAATCCAAGATTTAACAACGACGACTGCTTTTGTTTACTCATAATAAGCTAAATGGATGTTAAACTAAATGAAAGTTTACACACAGCACACTAATCAACGAACGAAGACTTGAAACATGTGCTGTATTAAATTGATAAGCAATATAAGGTCTTCAGTTTCAATCATCAACACCCGTATGTAAATAAATTCGCAATGCGATGTCTTCTTAAATCGTAAACAATATACATATGATTATAAAGTTTAAGTGTTTACTTATTTATTTACTGTTGAAGCTGTGTTATTACAATACGTATTTATTTATGGAGGGTAATTTGAAGCATAATATTATTTTCAGTTGCTTAACCAACTAGGCTCTCAGTACTGGTGTTGCTTAATTTACTTACCAAAATGAGTAACGTTGCTTATAAAGGGGATTGCTTATAAAATAAAAATCGTGTATATCGTATTCTTGCCCAAATTCGAAAAATTTACCCCTATAAAGGGTATTTGTTTGTATATAAAAAATGCAATAAAAAATATATATTTTGTTAAAAGATTCACTTATCAGTGATTAGATGAATTTTAAAGCTTGTTGAAGTCTCATTACTACCATTACTAACTTTTTTAAAGTTCTTTACCATCATCGAACTCTAAAATTAGAGAGTGGGCTCCAATCTAAGAGTCTTTCTGCCTACAAATACGCGTTTCGAGCAACGATACCATTGAAAGACTCAATCAAGTTTTTTGTCTTACCGAGATTTCATTAAGTGCTCTTCATCTCTATAGCAGAATGACCGAGGCCAAGTTCACGAAAACCTATGACCGAACCTAGTCTAATGTTTACATCAAAACTTCTTGAGTCATTAGAGTGCATTATCCTTGACGCTATAGCCACCATGTTAGCAGTTTCATTCTGTGTTATCAGTGTTCGTAATAAAATAAAATTCATTAGATGTACTAACTTTATGTATGTTAGGGATAACAGTTTCTGGATCATTTATAATGTTGTCCACAGAGTCATTATCAGCGTCCGTGTTGACCAAGCACTCATGTGCTTCGTCGTTTTTGTCAACACTTTGAAGTAAATTTAAGTTGGTGTTTTTTCAACTTATATAACGAAAGCGCAAACCAAAACTGAAAGAAAACCCTTGGTTGTCTTGAAAAAATCCATATAAACAAAATAGACCTTTTCTTTTCCGTGGAGAGGGTCTTTGAAGGGGGTAAATGCTTGTATCTTTTAGGGAAAGGATTGGTAACCAAAATTTCAGAAATTAATATTTCAAAGTCTACTTAAAAAAAGCAAAATTTCATACCAAATTAGGAATCTACGATAAACTTTCATAAAAAAGGGTCCAAATTCAGTCGGGAGCCACCTTGATTAATTCCACAATTGTTTCTTCCCTTAAGGTACTAAAAACGAAAAGTTAAGGAAAGGTCAACGGGCATTTACTGGTAATGGCTTCAAATTATCTGGTGAATCTTCCATATCATTGATTAGTAAAGAGAAAGTAACAAACGCTGACATTATTAATGCTTCGACTTCAGTAGAAAAAAATCAAAAAGTTTAGCTTCGAGTAATGGCAACAGAGAAAGATATAGAAAAATGTTCCAAAATTCAGCTATTGCTCAAAGTTTTAATCAGCAGGAGACAAAATTAAAGTACACCGTCAAATTTGGCAGTGCACCTTATGTAACAAGAATTGATCAAAGATGTAGCAAATAAACCATTTTCTTTTAAATCTGATGAAAGCACGACATCCCAAACATTGAAACAATATGATAATCTTTGCGACATTAATTTCTTATCGGCATCAAGCTATACTGAGTTCATAATTTAGTTCTTTATTTGTCAGAAACTGCGCTGCACCAGAATTAGTCGATAATTTTTCGAATTCATTGAGAAATTTGGACTAAAAACGTGTTATTTGTTAGCTGTTGGAATAAATGGTCCTAATGTAAATGAAAGTTTTCTCGCAAGACTTGAAAAGAAATTTGAAGAAGATGTGCCCAACAACTTTCATGGACATTGGAGGCTTTCCCCTTCATTCATGTAATAAAGCTTTTTGTGAGGGTTTGAATTTATTGAAAGACAATTAACCTTAATCAATTTGCAATTGACCTTCATTTGCAATTGACCTTCATTTTTTCTTCTTCAAGGTGCCAGAAGAGAGGAATATAAAGAAGTTTCTACTATTACTGATGTTACATCGCATTTGTTTTCATGCACTGCCAAACAAGGTGGCCGAGTTTAGATCGTGTACAATTTCAAATAGTTGAACAGTATGAGAATCTGAAAGAATACTTCCTTGTCAAGTTGCCAATTGTGCAAAACTTTAAAGGTAAACATGGAATACAAAATACTGAAAGATATCAACGCATTAGGAAAGTGCTCACCAATCCAACAAACCAAAGTGCACGTATCATTTGTCATAAACATTGCTCAAAACTTTCAAGACTTTATTTTGCCTCTTCAAAGTAAAAAACCCAAAATTCAAGTCCCTCATAACAAGTCAACTAAATTGATTAACGATACTGAAAGCTTTCAAAAAACCAATGCTTCCAAAGACGAATTGCTGAAAGCTATGGAGAAAAAGGAAGATTATAATGTGTAAAATATTTATTTCTGACATTATTTGAAATTTGTAAAAGTTTTCTTTCCTGAAAAAAAATGCAAGATTTACTAATGTATTTGTTAAATATAAATGATAAGTTCGCCATATTTATAATTTTCAAATAGTATTTATGTATCAGGCTAGCGTTGCTATCTGAAGTTTATGATTCTCTTAAAAAGTCAGTAAGTAGTTTAAGGTGGGGGAGAAAAAGGAAGCAGTGGTAGATTTAGGTAGTTATGACCTCAGCATCGTCTCAGTAAAAAAGACTAATAGAAATGCATTTATTTGTGCTAGTTCCAATAGACGACTTTACATTTGTTTTATACATTCTTTGCATATGTCCCAGAGTGTGATGAAATATTTTAATTTTGATATTTATCAAGTGTAAATGGGCAGGGGAGGGAACTTAAAATTCGGAATCCTGAGGGTACATACTTTTAGAATGAATCTTGTAGATATCTTGCATTAGGTTGCTGTATTTTCCAGGCCAAACCTGATTTAGATACACATGCCAGATCCTGGCAAACCAAATTAAGCCCTTTTGATGGCAAATCATGTAATAAAAATGCTATAAATTTCCTCAGGATCTGCTCTGTCTATCTTATAAGCCACCTTCCAATCAAGAACCAGATTGTAAAGGATGCCAGGTATCTTCAATCAGGTATGAGAGAAAGGAAATCTGCTCTCACTGCGTTTTCTCAGCTTAGAATAGTTGTAGGAAAAACCGTTGGCAGTGAAGCATTACAAAGTTATTTTGGTTTGAAAAAAGAATGTGATTTATGTGACTAAGTAAAGCAAAATTAAGCCCTGCATCACAAGATCGAAAAAATCCAGAAAACTTTGTAAGGAAGGGTGAAAGATCAAGTTCTATAAAGGAATATCAGCAACCATCATATTGGCCTGAAGCATGTGGTTTGGTTGATGTAGAGGTTTATACAGTTGAAAGCTTAAATAGAAGTTGATTAAGATTGACGATTGGTGTTATATTTCTTTTGTCATAGTTTTCAAGGTATGTTGAGTGCTTCGCATGCTTGGTTAAAGAAATAAGGTGTGGTGAAACTAAAAATACACCAATCTTCCAGCTCCATTTCACACCCTCTTTTCTCCACTTATGATACTTGTAGAGAATCTTCTTAATATTCTTTTATGATTATACATCTTAAAGTTATATCTCGTTTTCAGGTTTCTCACAAAACTTTGTTGTTTTTGTGTAAGTGTGTGCTTGCACTACCCCCATGGTAACGTGGAACCGAAAAGAAGTTTCTCAATCAATAAAGATGTTATCGCAGTCCATGGATTCTCTTAAGGAAGAAACTCTTGAGCCAATCGGAATAGTGAAAGATTTTATTCGGTATGATGGAGTGGGTAATGTGCGAATTACAAAAGACCTCATGAAGTCTTGTGCAGGTTCATTAACGAATTACCAGTGTTGTCTAGAGGAGCAGAAAAACCTTAGAAAAGAAGAACAATGTAGCAGATTAGTAGCAAAAAAGGTTGAGAAGGAGAACGATATCATTAATCAACTACAAAAAGAGAAAAATATTCTACGTTAAAGTATTGAAGCTGCAGAGAGCTTTTCTTTCTTTAATGTGGATCCCTAGTGATTTCACTAAAATATTCAATATAAATGCAATGAAACTCAGATTCAAATATTAACCATGATATTATTAAAATATTTAAATTAAATATAAAGGTTTGCGAAAGCATGTCAAGCTTGTTGGCAAACCAAAATTAATAATGGTATATGGTAATTGATGATAGGAGAAAACTACAACGGAATTCAACAAACAAAAAATTTTCTGACGCTACCAGTGAATAATATAGAAAAAAACTATAGCTAAATAGAAATAAATTTTCTGACTACAGTATTGAAATTACTTTTGATTTGGTTTTGATCTTTTGGAAGAACAGTTTATACAAAAAAAAAATGATTTTATGGTATATCGCATGAATATTGAATAATTATATTTCAATTTGAAATTAATTTAGATTTAACTTTCAGTTTATAAAGCTCCCGCCTTTGTGAAGACACAAAATTAAATATTAAGACAATTCGATGTTTACATTCGAATAGAATATTTACGGTTCTTTTTTAAACGTTTAAATAAAATTCTATGTGGACAGTATAGAAACTAATTTTCATTTGGTTTTGATTTGGTAACTAAGAACAAAGATATCTTATCTTATTGTTTCCATTAAATTATTCTCTACTGTTCAAATATCTTTAATAAAAAATGGGAAAGCGATACAAAATATAAAAAATAGGCGCGAATTTTAGCTCGAATAATGGCCCGAATTTCTGCTCAAAAATCTGCAGAGTCAGCAAAAAACAACCTTTTTGCGTTGTTGCCGAATGAGCTCCAGGTGCATAAAAAGATTGAAAATATATTAAAATTTATAATTATTTTAATTAATAATTAATATTTCCAGTATTTCCTTCAAGTTTTTAAAATTCTGTTTGATTATTTTGCAGCATGTTTCATGGACCCCTTGTCCATGTCCCCTACAAACTTCTATGAATTTTTCTAAAGCTATGACACCTAGAATTACGCGGTATCAATCATATTTTGCCAAAATTAAAAAAAAAAAATTACTACCCCTCATTGAGGGTAAGCATTTTTTTTGTAATGAATGATATTTACAGGCGACATGAACATATATCAGAGAGGTATGCCCTAAAAATTTCAAGTCAAAATGATGAATAGTTCAGATTTTATTTTCCGCAGAATATCAAAATTTGATTTTTGCAATAAAAACATTGTTTGTTAGCTATCCATATATGACAAAAACGCTATAAACAAATATAAAGTATACTATTCAAAAAACCCTACTTCAAAAATTTTTACTTATTTTTGTTGGAACAATTTTTACGGACTGCATGCAATGTCTTTTGCCTCGTTCTAACTCCTTCCGATGACTTTCTATTTATCAACCCAGCTTTTATCATTACCAGCTCAGTTCCTTTTCTTCTTTCCATCAAAGTTTCTTTTCTTAAATTATTCTAGGAGCCAGGTAACCCATTATACAGTTTATACCGTTACCGTTTCTTCATCTGGTTTTATGTCAGCAATGACTCAAAATTGCACTAAAATTTATTTTCATTTGGTATAGACAATGTGTGTTCTGTCTAATAACTAATCCATAGCATTTTTGAATATAGTTGACTGCTGCATTTGTAAGCTTACATCGTCCAAAGATAACCTTTTTCCTTTCTACCGACAAATTCTTCAGCAAAATTGTAGGTTTGTGCCAACACGCTTCTGGTCGTGGCTTGTGCATTCACCTTTCTGGATCCCTTTCCCTCCTTTTCTGCTTGAACAACCGAAGGTTATGAAAATAAGTCACCGATAAACAGTGTATAGCACACGTTTCGTTTTTGAATCGATTGGTTGAAAATACCAACGGTATCTCACATGCTTCCATCGATGTAGTGGAACCCTAATGATTGATGGAACAATACATGAGTTTCCTTCCATCTGATTTATCCAGGAGGGCCTTTTTTTCTCACAAAATATGTATGATTTGGATTGGTTAGTTTTAATTTCAATGTCAATCAATTTATCATTTTTTTTCTACCTTGGGATGATAAATAGGATTATTCTCAAAATCTACTTAAAAAAAGCAAAATTTGCATAAAAAGTGTGTATGTGAAGCAAATGTAAAATTTTTCAGTTTTTGACAAAAATCATTAGGGAACCTTATAATGGAAAAAAGCAAAATTTATTTTCTGATATGTGTTTTTAATACCAAGGCATTTCAGGATCAATATCTTCTTGACTTGAAAGAGTAACACTGTCGAGATAAAGGTTCTTTTTATTTTTTGTTTTGTTTTGGAAATTTTATTCACATTGTCAAATTTGGGCTGAATTTCTAGAGAACCATTTTTTGAAAAAAATTTTAATTTCTAGAGTTTTCTTTTTTAAGTTTTATGAATTGTATTTGGATTTGTTTCTTATGTTGATCTCATATAATTTATTTTTGCTGAAGAAACGAAAGGGTTTAGCCCCATTTTAGGGTTTAAATGGTTTTTGATGACTTATACAGAGCATCTACCAAAAATTGAATGCTTTGTGCTGGGAACAGTAAAACATCGTAAAAAGTTAATGACCTTTAATACAGTATCAGTGTGAACATCAGTATTCTATTTGCAAAGTGCTTCAGTATTTGATTTGTAATTTATGCATTTTTTTTGTGGATTTCGAGTTTTGATGGAGGCTATGTGGGGGTGTATAAAACAAAAGTGAGAGAACAGGACTTAGCATTATACTGTTTCTTTGCAATAGACATATAGTTTGGCAGGCTAACACCAAAGGTAAGATATTGTATGGTTTAAAAACCTGAAAATTTTTTTAATGATTTTTTTTTTATATTATGTTGAAACTTACTCTTTGTCTTAACAACCCATTTATTGACCAATTTTATTTCAATTTATTTTGAGGTGTTTTGGGACTTAGTTTAAAATATAATTAAAGGTCGTATATAGAAAACAAAAAGTTTATAAAAGAATCACGAGTGTAAACCCTGCACAAAGTTTACAATTAAATTCTTTTAAGTTGCCAAACCATTTAAATGTATAAACTGTTAATATGAACACTTCTGACAGTCTTTTGCACTTCTTTTTTGTTATACCCCTAAATTATTATAAACATCTTATTTGGTTCTAAATATGGTTATGTATGAATACCTTTTTTTCCACAATTTATTCCACAGTTTATTCTGCATTTTATACTAATATTTGTCCTGTTTTGTACCCTTTTTTCAGTAATTTTGTGTCCTGTATTCCTGTATTATTGTGCCATATTGAATCTGGGAGGCCTGGTAGTTTGAACTCATAACATTCTGCCATTTTCTTCAAACTTTTTCATAAAAATGGACCTACAGACTTCATTAATATTACTGAAATTTTTGTACCCATACAATAAGCACACAAACTCTTCAAGACTTCATCCGGAATGTCAATAAATTCTCCTAAAGTTACAATTGAGTCAATACACTTTTCATTTTTCAATAGGTTTTTTCATAATAACTGTTTCCCTTTCCAAAAAAACTCAAAACTTAGTCATTTCCTGAGAATGCGTGATGGCTAACCAATGCATGTCTCTGGTTTGTAGGTAACAGCAAGGAGCCAATTCTAAAAATTTTTCTTGATGTTCTGTTTCCATTATCAATATAGATATCGTCTGTAAAGCGCAAAACAAACACAATCAAAAACTCTATATCACCTGAAGGTAATCTCACCATAACTTTATTATTTTCCAAGAGATTGACATATGTCATTGCTACCAATTTCGTATCTGCTTCCTCGTGGTCAGAAGCTATTTCTGAAAGTATCACGTTACCATTTGCTGATACTCGACGAAAATGGGTAACATCGGAGAAAAATACAACTCTCGTGTTTCTTTTTTCATTTTTCATAAATGCATTGAAATTTGAAGGAATTTTCATATCAGGCGAGTTTAGGATGTGCTGCTTTCCTGTTCCCCTTTTTTCTCCACCTTAGATGGTCTGCTCTTATATTAATGACATAAACATTTTTATACTTTTTTGATATAGAATTAAGTAGTTTCCATGTAAATAAAAGAATTTTCTCATTAGTAATTTTTTACAAAACTGATATAACATCTAGAAAATAAGTATGAAATGTTTTCTTTATATCGACAACTTTAAAATCTTTCCAAGCAACATCGAATAATTTGCTTTTCGCCCACTGCTTTAAAATCTTTCGCAATGTGAAATGTACCTTACTGGTAAAAACTCAAACACCGTTTCATTTGAATACAAAAGATCAGAAAAATAATTCTAAATTAAATTTATTCAAAAAATATTATTAAATATAAATATAAATATATTTAACAATAAAACCCAATAAAAGTAGTTATTATTCAAGGAACATTTACCACCTGCATTAGATTGACTTTTACTCATGATTGAATAATAATGTTATTCTATAAAAAATTTGAATTGTGTAACGATACGATACGAGTGATATAAAATGGAAATAGCAATATAAAATTTTAAGAAAAAAAACTTAATTTACAAATAGTAGCATCGTTATCACTGAAATAGATACTTTGAATTATTACAGATTTATTAAATGTCAAGTCCTTTCTGAGATAAATTTCATCCAAGATTTTACCATCAATTTGTGTCGGCTCTGCTACATGTTGGTCGAAGTGACAAAATAATTCCTGTCGCATACTGAATCCATTTGCATTAAAATCCCATACAACTATGTCTATGTCAGGACATTGTAAAAACATTTTTTCAAGTATAACAAAAAAATTATTAAAAGTTTCCGTAAAGTTACAAAATCTTTGCAGAAAAAGATCTCTTGCTGATTGAAAAAATTAGATAATCAGAGAACTATAACTATATCCAAAACTTAATAAATCTTTGTAACATACAGCCAGGCTTTCGAACGTATTATTGTCAACATCATGGAGTAAATAATGAAATCCTTGATTTTTTCAAATAATGGTGAAGGCGCATTAATCTTTCATGTTTTTGTTACCAATATCAAATGAAAATCACTTAAAATATTGTCTTTTTCAATATCGACAAAGTGATTTTTAAAAAACTTTGTATTTAAGTGACAAAAAATTTAGTTAGATAGTGATCTCTCAACCCTTTTAATTGGAGCCAATAATTCATTTCTCCGCAACTTATCATACTCAGATAGAGCCTTTTAATTTGGACAGATGGATGTTTTATTTATATACACAGACACATATAAAGTTTCAAACCAGAGAGAGACTCGATCCGACTTAAAGATACATACAATTGTCCTGGATTAAAACCTCTTTGTTTCAACACCTAAGACCTTTTGAAAACTGTTGCCCCTGTAATTTATGTATCGTTGCTGCATAACTAAGCCCTAAAGAAAACTTAGTCCTTTTAAAAACAATGTTTGTACCCTGATAACTTCTAACAGAAATGTCACTTTTTTTACAGGAACGCAACTATTTTGCTGTGCGTATAAATCTGAAATCCATAACTTTAAACTACGTCTTTCATCATTATAACGAATATAAACTACGACCGGTTTTTCGCTAAAAGCCTTAATATGCATAACTGTCCCAATTTGACCATTAATTAAGCGATCACTGGTATTTATATTTTAAGCTATCATGCAAAGTGCCCCAACCTTAACCAGATAATTGTATTTGAGATTTATTAGAAGTCAATGAATCAATAGAAGAAATACCATGCGGCAATTTATCACTTGTAAATGTAATAAAACTGGGTTTACTTAGCTTTCCAAACATCTCTTTATTATTGGGTTTCCATACTAATATTTCCAACAAATAAACTAATGATATCTCTTGGGTAAGATGGAAAATGTCACTGTTTGTAATAGTTCCTGCCTTGAAATTATTAAGTAACTAATGAATACTGAATCTTTTTGACAAAAAACTTCTGTTAATTCACACATTTTGAAATACTACCACAACGTACCGAGGGTAACAATGTTTTCAATTCATCCTCTTGAAACAACTCCTCCAATCGGGGGCAACTGCAATAAGTCTCCAACAACAAGTGCTATGAAGCCTCCAAACTTTTTGTCTAGAGTTCCAATTATTTAACTATTGATTAGTGTGTTCTAAACTTGAATGATTGACCATAGATATTTCATTTATAATAACAGCTTGAATTTTAGAGAATTTATGTCTCAAATCATCTTTTTATTAGAACTTAACTAATGTAATTTTTCCCTGAGCATTTTGGATATATGTTTAAGGCACTTTAAAAAGTTCCAAGATTTGATCCTGTCATTATTATCTTTATCATTTTCATCGTTTTCACAATCTAAACTTGGATCTTGTTGAAGAAGATGCTGAAAATTTAGAAAGGTTTCATCAATTGTTTATAACAATTATATATGGTTCAGATATTAGCTCATTACCTTAATCAGTTTTAGTACAGGGTTTTTTTAGTGTCTCCATAAAGGAATCTTCCGTAAGTAGATCATTTTCATTTCTATAGCGCAAATTAAAGCATCAACATGTGTTGAGCATTAGGTCGATAAAATCTCAATGCTTTCTTTAATTTTCTCAACTTCATTCCTTCCTCCGAATTACAAATTATTTTTTTTGAAAAATTATTGAAATACTATACATTGTTTTTGTTTAAAGCCTCTTCGTCTAACTCAATTGACTGTGAATCATTTTCAGGTAACAGCTTGTTGTAACATATACACACACATATCCGAAACAACTTCTGGTTGATATCATCTTGGAAATGTATCTATCAATGTAGTTTTCGATGAATGTCGGATTGCTATACAAAGACAAAGGTGTTTTATTTCTTTAAGGAGAAATAGCTAACAGTTTCATTAATTAATGCAGTTTCATTATTGGATAACCGATGATCATTAAGATGGTCATCAATTTCGTGGTTTGCATCTTCTATATCAAAATCTATTTCGTCATTATCTTCAAAATTGTGGCCTAAGTTTGATGAAGTTAGTGGTACGATATCACTTAATTAATCTATATCAGAATATAATGGATTAGTTTGCTTTAGAAGGATAAAAGCTTAAACATGACTGATGGACGTACTGATTCATAATGAATACTAACTTTATAAGAGCTTCTCCACTTTAGCTAATTTAAAAGTATAGAACTGGAGTCATTGCCTCTTGGCAACTTTTTAACAATTACCCTTTTGTTGATGGAAGTCGTATGTTTTACAAATAATTTTTAACTGTGAATTACACAAGAGAAATAACAGTTTTCAGGGAAACCATACTGCGTTTCAAGAAAAAAACTTCACTAATCTTCTATATCATGTATGATTATACGACGTGCAAATGTGAAACGGACCATTTTTAAGCTTCTCATTAAACTTTTCACTACAACTTTTATTATAATTTTTTATAACACGTACAGATCAATATAACAAAAGTTTGAATTAGATTTTCGTATAAGTATAACGACCAAGATCATAGTTGAGCGTATCTAGCGCACGCAAGAAATGCATCATCATCATCAGCAATATCATAATTAGCAATATCATCATCATCATCGTCATAATCATCATCATCACCGCCATCATCATCATCATCGTCATCATCAACAGCAATATCATCATCGTCAACGACGTCGTCATCATCACCATCCTCATTTTACATAGATTGCTTTCATTATTTTAATATTTTTGAATATTTAATATTTTGGTTCTTCTTCGAGATAAAAGAGAGGTGTTAGAGAAAAGAACCGTATCTTTGCTCTAACACCATTTTTATATCTCTAAATTTTTATATCTTTAAATATTGAAATAAGAGGTGAATTTAATAATGTTAATTCATGAATAACGATGAAAATCCTGTTTCTTCTCGTAAACTTGAAGCAAAACAAACTGAAGGCACTGTGATAAATCCTGAACGTGCTTTATTTATGAACAGTTAAGTTATCCTTGAGATGCACCACAATGTTGGAAAATGCTCAACTTGTAAAGCATGTATATCCGTTGAACACTTGTATAGAAATATGAAATAAAGGACACACCCCTTTTATAAGTATAAAGTGTACGGAGCGTCATATTTCGGGAAATTGGACACGTTCGTCAACCAAGTGAAATTCTTTGCGGCCTACTGAATATGCCATCTTCTATGAATGTAAACTCGTATGCTAATACATTTTAACAATAAATATGCACTCTATCTATAAGCGTCTCGTGAATCGATGTCCAAAACAGCCCAGGAAATAAAGGAAGAGGTACTAAAGCATGAATGTGATGAGCTTACAATTGTAAATGCACATGCAATTGGTCGTGTCAAAAGCAAGGATATACTTCTTTGAACGGTGTGGTTACGGCCATGTCATCGCAAAGGAAATGTATTGACGTCGAGGTATTGATTAAAAGTTATCAGATTTGGCAATATAAAACAGATTCTATATACAGATTCATTATAAAATGAGTGGAAAGAAAATCATACATGCTCAGTATAGAACGTTGATAGTAATAAAGGACAATGCCCCTTTTATAAGTATAAAGTGTACGGAGCGTCACATTTCGGGAAATTGGACACGTTCAAAAAGCAATTGAAATTCTTTACGGCCTAATGAATAAGCTATCTCCTATGAATGTAAACTCGCATGCTAATACATGTAACAATAAATATGCACTCTATCTAGAAGAGTCTCGTGAATCGATGTCCAAAGCAGCCCAGGAAATAAGTGAAGAGGTACTAAAGCATGAATGTGACGAGCCTACAATTGGTCGTGTCAAAAGCGAGGTTATACTTTTTTGAACGGTGTTGTTACGGCCATGTCATCGCAAAGGAAATGTATTGACGTCGAGGTATTGATTAAAAGTTATCAGATTTGGCAATATAAAACAGATTCTATATACAGATTCATTATAAAATGAGTGGAAAGAAAATCATACATGCTCAGTATAGCATTTCTGTAGTGCTGGTGCAATGGAATCTGTTGGCACAGTGAATATTTATAAGCGATCATTACAAAAATATTTGCGCTATACAACGTATTTTGGTGATGGGGATACGAAATCCTATCAAGAGGTTGTGAACTCTGATCCATACCCAATCTATACGATAGAAAAAGCTGAATGTGTCGGGCATGTCCAAAAGTGTGTCGATAGCAGATTGCGAGACCTGAAAAATAGATATAAAGGAAGAAAACTCAGTGACGGCATTGGTCTGTGCGAAAAAGGACGTTTAACTGACAAGATGATAAACACTCTACAAAAGTATTATAAAATGGCAATCCGCCAAAAAAAATGAACTCTATTTAATGAAGCGATTTGTAGCTACGGTGCTTTACCATTGCTCCGAAGCAGAAACGCAAGAGCAGCGACATCAGTTTTTCCCATGGTTCTTGATGCAAATACCAGCTAGACAAAAATACTGGTAAGACTGCATATAAACAAAAACTATCGATTCTGGTACCAGTTCGAGAAAATGTAAAACCAATTTTTAGTCATAAAGATTTGGGATCTGTTAATTTACTGAAAAAATGTCTTCAGAGTACCATACAAAATATAAACGGGTCGATTAACAATGTCATTTGGCAAAATTGCTCAAAGAGAGTCTATGTTGGAAAACAGACACTTGGCATATGTGTTGCGTCAGCAGAAATTGCCTTCAACTATGATGCAGTAGGTTTGTTGTCAGTACTTTAGAAGCAGGGAATAAGTTCGGGATGTTTTCGCAGAGAATTTGTTCATCAGAAGGATGCAGGCCGTATCAAAGTAATAGACAGCAAACGAAGGAAAGAAAAAAGACTAAGAGATGTTAGAAAAGGATTTGATGACAAGGATTTAGAAAATTTTTACATTTCAACGGGGAAAACTTTTTATTGAGTAATCCGATTAAGTTCAAATATTCTACCGCAAATATTAGACTGCATTCCAGTCCATTCCTTCTATGCCTCTTTTTTACGGGAATTCTGCGTAGCACGGAACGTTTAAGCAAAGATCGTATCATCCACCTGTCTCAGACTTATCGCCCACGTAATTCGAATGACTAGGAATAGTCTACACAAATATCAGCAAACATCTGGAATGTTGAAAAAACGATTTTTTTTCAATGTTTTATATCAACCTCTTTAGAAAAAAGTACGAAAACACAATGTAAGACTAGAATCCAACATTCAGTTAATAATTTGAGGCCACCATTCGTTTTATTTTCTGCTTTGAGGCCACCATCTTCTTCATCAGCAATTTTTAGCTGCAAAAATGTCGCTAAAATTTCTTTCAAACGTTATTATTTTTGGATGCAGGTATTGAAGCAAAAACAATGTTATAGTAGATTGGGGGTCATTGATGAAAGAAATTTTTTTGATGGCGTTATTTATTTGTTTAGTCGCATTAATTTTTGTTTCTTATTAATTTTGTTTGATTAAAATTTTTCATATATATTTTATTGTGTTGCATCTCATGAAAATGCTTAAGGGGCCTTTTATAAAGTAAGTATACAGCTACGGAGGAGGGGTATACCGAACGCGTACAAGTGAGTACAAGGAGGTTTAGCGCGAAAAATCGTAATTTACTGAAATAAAAAATGCAATTTTTTTTTCGAAATTTACTCGACCCGACCAATTGTGAGCTAGCGTTTTATTACGCAATGAGTTTTTCTCAGAAACTCAAAGATAACTTTGAAATAAAATTCCGCCAGAGATGGGAGTCGAACTCATAACCTTTCGCTCCGTAGTCAAACGTCCTACCACTGTTCCAACTCAACGTTAAGTTTAAGTAAAAGCGTACAGGTGTGGAGGGGTCAAACTTTTGAGTTTTCTACGTACGTACTTGATAGACGCCCCTAAGATGTGTCATGATTTTATTAACACTTAATATTGTGTGTGTATATGTTTAGGTGAGCATGGACACTTCATTGCCAGACATGAGCATTATAACACATGTAATGTTTTTTTGTTAAAATAGTTGACAATTAATATTTTGAGTTGCTACAAATGGTTTTGAATATACTTTTGTTTAGGACTTAGCGTGATAAACGTGTAATGAACAGTCTTGGACTAGCTACGTGAAAAATCGTAATTTTATCTTTAAAAAATGAAATTTACATCGTGAGATAGAGAAAATTATTTATTCCTTTCGACTACATGCAGGCGTATGATTGAGCATGAAATGATTATTTAGCATTTTAACTGCGGATTTTGGGGCTATGGTAGCTTACCCACTCTTTTCGATCAACAAAGGGTTCGGATGGAATCCGGTTTAAGGGTTATAGATTACCAAGTCTGTTCAGACAGAAGCAACAATCAGTATCAACTCTAAAAGGTTCAATTCATACAGAAATATAATCGAAAGAGTGTTATGAAATTGGAAAATATGAGGTAATACACGAATCCAGAGACGCTGAAAGAAAGTTTCATACCAAAGAGGAACCACTAAATGAAAGCAATGCCCAGAGGGGAAACTAGGGGTTTTTATCCTCGGCTATGAGAAGCCTGTGCCCCTAGGTGGGTAGTTTGGCTTTAACGCCAAAGTGGGAGACCTTTTAGGCACTTTCCTACCGTACATATTGCGAGGAAGATTTGATGTAAATAAAAAATTAGATAAATAACAACGTAGACAAAGACGGTTTCAATCTCTTCCCAGGTATGGTTATTATGGCAAGGCGCAAAGATCTTTGTGTGAGTATTGTATTTTCCGCTATCACGCAAGGTGTTACCCAGAGCATCGAAAGCAATCAACCTAACCTTGAGGGCAGTCTCAAGGGCGAATATGTCCTCACGCGAACAACTTGTATTTGCGAGGTTCTTGTCAAAGCATTCTAGTATTCGCCTGCGTTTAGGCGTCAACCCAGTACATGCACGGGTCATATTGTCCTAGAAGTGGTTGACGACGTAGCAAACAAAAAAAATTTTTGAACTCATTATCTTTTTCTGGTTGTAACATCGGACCTGGTTTGCCCAGCTGCTGGGGAAGCGGTCGAAGCTCATAACGAATATAGACCAGATATTCCCATATATAGCCTGCGCAGACCTGATCCCCGCGAACAACAATTGGCACCTTAATGTGATGGCTAGAGGCACTTTCTTCCTCGGTCACCAGTCGTCTGTATCTAAAAACTCTAACGCTTCCGAGGCCATATCTTTGGTTACTCTAACAATATCTTTTTTTCCTAACGAGACCCAATATACCTCGCTCGTGATATCCGGTCATAAGGTCTCCCACTTCGATGGTTAAAGCCACGCTAGTCCTCTGGGGCACCACAAAAGGGCATAGACCTCCCATGGCCGAGGATAAAAGCCCTAAGACTCCCCGGAGATTCGCTATACCGTACCAAGAAATATCGAAAGAACAATCGTGATTTTAATAGAAATTTGAGCGTATTACCAAGTGGAAGCACAGACTTTATTTTCGCTTTGAAGGACTTGTCTTCTACTATCGCTAAGGCTTTGATTGCACGAAATCTTCAATATAATTCCAATCACATTGACCAGAATTCTTCGTATTAGGTACAAAACTTGTTTCGAAGAATGGGCTTCAAATAACGAATGCGAACTACGGGTAAAGCGGAGATTCCAGAAGGGGCAAAACAAGAGGCCAAATTGTTATCTTCACAGCATCGTGGCAACTGTCGAGTAATATGAAATCTCTAATTCATTAATGATGAGTTTGGATCAAACTCTGTTGAAATACGTACCTGCAATGAATCACACTGTGGCAAAACAAAACTCTAAATCGGTTCCCATTGCTGTGTCATGAGACAGGCGCGGCATAATTGGTACTTTCACTATGGATGGCCATTTCTTAACGATGTATTTGATCTATGGGGGGAAAACAACGTGAAGTCTCCCAAGATACAAGTTTTCCGATTTCTCAATAAGCTGCAATGCTAAGCATTTTAGTAATATCATGGAATCCATCAAGCTGATCAATGAAATTAACATACCATACGTACAGAGCCAACGCAAGGTATTTGAAAAACCCTAGCAAACGGCTTTGGTTGTCACGGATGTGTTCTGTAGCAAAATCAGATTCCGTAAACTTGAGGGATAACGATAACCATTACGCTTTGGTACCAAATAGTATGACTCAACTCTAATAACATTAAGATTTGACGGTTAACAAACATTGTAAATCATACCCGAAACGAGTATTCTAAGAATAATACGCCCAGCAGATCGAGAATCAGCTTTCCGTTGGAAAAAGGTTCAAGAAATAGATAGAATTTCGCTGAAACTGCTCCACACCCAAAGGGTTGATAGGATATTACAATGAAATTAAATTACAAACTAGCTCATCCGCTATCGCAAATGTTTGGAAAGCAGCGGTTATATACGAAACTATTGAAGCTGGAACTTTTGGGCTACAATCAATCGATCCATTCGACGATATTTCATTTTTTGCTCTCCTCAGACACTTTGGATTTCAAGCATATAATTAGAATATCTTGGTAGCAGTTATAACTCGTTTGAGTAACGACCTTGAATATTTATTGATTTTACTAATATATACTTTTAATAATTTTGGGCACGATTTTGCATTGCTACTGAAATTTTTTTCTATGATTTTAGACATTCTCACCAGCGTTATTTAAATAGCTATTGTCGTGGATTTCTGCAAA
Source organism: Euphysa ruthae (assembly GCA_035046665.1). NCBI lineage: Eukaryota > Metazoa > Cnidaria > Hydrozoa > Anthoathecata > Corymorphidae > Euphysa > Euphysa ruthae. The sequence continues at coordinate 17,720 of JAUZNK010027753.1, forward strand.
AACTTACCTCTAATACACACAGAAATTTATTGTTTTTTAAACGTAATATCTATGTTAGAATTTCTAGAAATAAATCTGCGCATTCCCTGAGCAACCCTTTAAAGTTACCCTTATATTACCACAATATACTTAGTTAATCATTCTTGGGTTTCTTCAAATTATTTTGATGTGGATTACGTAATGTTTAAAGTATTAATCGAGACAAGACTGTCTGTAGGACAAGTTCAGTTTGAAATGATTTGATATTGATAAAATGCTTTTTATAAACTGTAGAATATTCCTAGTTATAAGTATCTTAGTTTCATTGATCTATTCCTTCTTTAACAGTGTCGTTTCATTATATTTTCAGTGTTTTAAATTTAAGGTGACTAAAAATGGTGAATACAACAAACCAAAAAAAAAAGACGAATTTATGGTAAGTGATAAAAAACAATTCCATGCTGATTTTAAGTGTTTTACCAGCAGTACATTCTCCTCCTCTTCCTCCCTCCTTACCATTGCCAAACCCGATACCATGATCTGTATTACACAAAAACCTCGGTTCACAGTGGTTTGAAATTTCGCCCTGAAAAACCTTTTTTTTTCCCAGGACAATACTGGATCCAGGATACTGAAATTCCAAATAAGTTATTTAGTACATGGAGTGTTGCCCCAAAAATAAGTATCAGTATTCACTACACATAAAACGTGTACTTACTAGCACTGACAGACGATGTTGTGAAATCCTTTACACAGTTAAAATTGAATTCCTTGACGTATATGAGTAAACTCACTGAAAATTTAAAGAACCTTAAAATATACAAAAAAAATTTTATTTTTTTTATTCAGAAAAGTTTTATAACTTTTTCATACGCCAACAACGTTGTAATCAAAATTTATCTCTCAATGGGCCGCACCCCTTTAAATCATTTTAGATTGTGTGGATTGTAACATAGATTTAGACATAAACAAGTTTAGTATCGTGCACCTTAAAAATTTTTGTCAATCTTGTATATTTTCTAATTATAAAATGATTTCTCCACGTATTAAGTACGAATTTTTTTTCAATATTTTTAAATCTTCATGAAAAACAAAATCTGTTAGATCGTAAAGACCATAAAAGAGGTATTTATGTGGATAACACGGATATTACTTTTGCTGATGGATTTCAAGATTTTTTTAAAATATTAAAATTTTAGTTTATCGTCAATAACTTAAAAATATCGTAAAGAGAATAAAATATAAACTAAAAGAGACATACGCCTTAAATCTTATATATATAATATATCAGAAAAAAAAAAAAAAAAAAAAAAACTGAAGACGAATTAGCAATTACTCACTTAATTAAAGATAATCTACGAATTTGTAAGGTCAGGTCAAAACATTTATATTTTGGTATTTATTTTCTCTCTCTTTCTTTTGTTAAAGACAATCAACGAATCTCTTTTTAACTGATAATATATTATATTTTTTTTGATATTCATTTGTAATAAGACTTTCAAACATCAGTGGAACTTTTATATCAATGATTTTCGAGTAATTTTTCAATAGGATATTTATAGAGAACATTCTCATCATTTGATTTTGAACTATACTATTAAATCATGATTGACTGATCACATGAAAAAAAAAAAAAAAAATCAACCGTTTTATAAAAGACCGTCTTTAAATCC
>JAUZNK010027764.1:0-36174 GCA_035046665.1 Euphysa ruthae
TATATATATATATATTTATATAATACAAAGAAATGAAGTAATTGTGACATTTATACTACCAATCTCACTCACTTGCAATATCAAAGTTTTTTAACATGAGAAATACCGGTTACCTTAAATATTATAATTATTTTATAGAAATTTCAAAATTTAAGTTGGCGATTTAAATTTTTTTTCTCTTTTTAACTTAATTTGTAGAGAGTAGTCCTTTGTAATATAATTAATTCAATACTCTTGGAAACATCATTAAATTGCATCTTTTTATTTTCTTACTGTAATTTTTTATAATGTTTGTTTTGAAGATTTTGGAATGTATAGTATCAATTTTTGGAGCACATTTTTATGTTATTTTATAGTAAGGTAATTAATTATACAATTAATTAAATCTCAAAGTAAAAAATTAAAAATGCATTTTTTTACATCCTACTTGGTTGTTAAAAATAATTAATATAGGATCATTATAAAAATATCTGAATGCTGAGTAATGGAAGTATCTGTAATTTCTTATGTTTTGAGCCCTAGTGCTTTTTAAGGTTTTCACATTTTTGTCCTGAATTATTTCTTCCATGTTAAAATAAATAATTCAGTTTTTTCCGCAAGGTAAATAGTGATTTTGAACATCCACCTTTTGTTGAAGACATTCTATGGTGTCTTGGAAGTAGAATTCTTTTTGGTATATATGCTTTGAATAAACTTATTTTAAATTTTTTGTTTTGCTTCTTTATTAATGTTTAAGCAATTTAAGGCACATTTCTCTTGTGAGCATTTTGGATCAAGGAAGAAATAAGCAAGCTAAAAAAATCCAATTGACCCAATAAAAGGTTTTAGAAATCCTTTGGATTTTTGAAGTAATTATTATAACTTTTTATATGGATTATAACCCATCTTTAAAGTTCAGTGTCAGATTCATCAAAAAAATAAAATCAACAGAAGATTAGTTGTGAATATAAAATAAGACATTTAAAGATTTGATCAGTGATGCTTTGAAGTTTTTAAATAGTTTTGAGACTCATGGAAGTGGAAAGAGAAATGAATTTCATTGTGTCAGCAAAGAGTTATACTTTCCTCTAAAAAAATGTGTATAATTGACTAATTCATTTCTATCTAGACATTATAAAATTGTATACAAACGGTATTATGGGGTATTTTAATTTTTAAATTTTTTGATAGTATGTAAATACAATGTTTGCCAGATCTCATTTCATTCGATGTAAAGTTTTATTTGATATGCTTTGATTTAGTCCTTGTTTTATCCTTTGAGTTTTTTCAGATGAATTTAGATCGGAAAATGCTTGTCACATTCTTTAGAGACATATCCTCAAAAAAGATATAAGTATTAATTTTTCTGATGATTTTCAAAGTCTGTAATCCTCAATCTTTGTCAAAAGGTCACTTTTATTAATCATACATGTATATTTTACAAAGTTTAAAGTTTCTTGATGACTTTGTCCAAAAGCTTGAATTAAAACGGGAGCATTTAAGCACCCTGAAATTTAGGGTATGTCGATAAAATTCATCATTAAAGCTAAATTCTTATGTTTTAAAACATTATCAATGAGCATTTTATTTTGCTGACTCATATTCCTATCAACACAACAGGCGTAGCCTAATACATTAAATTTTCAAAAAAGCGCTTTCACAGTTTGAATAATGCAAAAATGTTTTGGGATATAAATTCTGGGTTTTTTAAAGTTCTTACCCAAATATAAATTTCGCTTATCAAATTTTCTTAAATTATATTTGTTTGCCTAAATAATGTAAAATAAATAGATTTTCTGTCGAAAGTCTAAATTGTGCTTTCTTTAAATCTGCATATTTATGACAGAATGAATTAAAATCATTATGGAAAGAACTTTGAAGTTAATGGAAAAGGGGAAATAAATACCTTATTTTTATTGAGATCAATTCAACACATTTTATTATTAAATAATAAAACAAAACAAATAAAAACCAAAGCTGAAGAAAATGTTTTTTTTAATCTAATTTTTTGCGTGACGGTGTGTTTTTTCTTCAAACTATAAGTTAAAGGCAGAACTACTTCTTTTAAAAAAGCTATATTCAGATATAATTTACTTAGCATTGTTTTCATCGAAATTATTGTTTTTAACTTTATTTAACTACAAATACTCTTTATTCAAACCTTTATTTCTAATATTATTTTCCTTAAAACACTATTTGTAAATATTTTTTCATAAAAACATTCTTCTAATTTTGTTCTCCAAGCGTTAGTTGTAAATTTGTTTTCTTCAAAACATTTTATATTATTTTTTTCAAAAAAAATTTTTTTTAACTTGATATTTTTAACATTTTTATGCTCAAAACATCATTTCTAACATTATTTTAATCAAAATTTTTCTCATTATTTTCCTCAAAAAATTATTTTAAACAAAATTTTCATCAAAACATTATTTCCAACATTTTTCTACATTTATATCACTATTTTACTCAAAAAAATATTTTTAACTTTATTTATGCTATAAATTATTAAAAATAGGCTGTTTTCCCCATCAAGGAAATCTAACAAAAACTACTATAAAAACTTCCTCAAATGGAAACTATGCGGAAATGTCTAAATATCCGAGTATGGAAACTATAGGAAATTTTGGTTTTTTTGTGGTGTAATACCTCGTTCGACTTATAGTATGGTTAAATAAAAACATTTGCAAACATATTGTAACCCCATTAAAGAAGAAACTTCTATAATTATTTGTTCTACTTGCTAAATTAAATGCTCCAAAATTTTTGAAAATTCCCATTCTTAGACAGGCTATCACTGCAATGGGTTTAATAGATTTTTTCGAGTTCAAATACATCTTCATTTTGAAATTTAAAAAATAAATCATATTCAAATGCTAAATAAAGTTAAATCATTTGAAATTCAGTGTCTAGACGGATTCGAAATGATTTCAAACGCATAATAAACAACAGGTATTTTGCTCATTTATATCAGAATTGAATAAAAATACTGATATTTATCACGTCTGTCTTTTGTTAGTTTTGTAGCTAATATTTTGACAGTTATTTTCACCATAATTTTTGCCATTATTTTAACAGCTATTTTCACCATATTTTTAAATTCAAGCTCCCTTGTTTTTATGATAAATTCACATTTTTTTTTTGTAATCATATTTCCATTATATCTCTTGTTATAATTATTTTTGTTATTCAGTATTGTTGTTGAATAATTATTGCATTGATATGTTTTTTTTATTAACGACATTAAAACAAAGTTTTTTTTAAACGCTAAGGTTTTGAAATCACACTGTTATTTAATGTTTTTCTTTAAATAACATTTGTTTAATCTACAGTTTATTTATGTAATTATTTATATAATTATTTATGTAATTATTTATGTAATTATGTAATTATTTATGGCGTTTTTTTGATCTAATTTGACATTTATGCAACGGTTTCTACTGTTTAAAAAAAACTATTAAACAGCATTTTTTATAGTTGTCACATTTTGACTAGTTAGATAGTTGACACATATGGTCACATTTTATGTTTAAAATTAAACACTATGTTTAAATTATTATTTAAATAAAATATGTATTTTAGAGTATAAATAACTATTTACTGCTTGTGTTATTGATAAATTATTGAGACACAAAATTAAGGTTATACTGAAAGATATTTTTGAAATATTTTTTTTGCATTTATCAGGCCATTTTACAAAAAAACGGCCAAACTACAGTTTTGGCCTTTTTGGTAAATATTCTGTTATAAAGCAAATAGGCCAGTCTCTTAAATGATTTTATTTCCTAATGCGGTCAATATCCTAGTTTATTTATGTTTTCTTTCAAATTAGCTTGACAAACATACGCGAGTTTCATTGATTTTTTTGAAAATTTGTGAAAAAATTATTTTTAAATTTCCCAATATAGCGCTTTTGGGATTAGCTTTTGCCTAAAAAATCAATATTTTCTTATGATGTCACTCACTAACTTAGATTAATATATTCTTACCAGGATAGTTCAGTCAAAAGAGCATCTGACTCCCAACCACAAGCTCTTGGATTCAAATCTGGGTATCCCCCAACCAGTGTATGTGTAGCATTTTTATAAGATAAGTTTGGAGTTTTAACTCTTCTTTAGCTTCCTGCCCCGTTGTGACTCCTGGCCTTGCAGATAGCGACTTATTTAGGAATACAAGGTATGTATATACAAAGTTGATGAATTGTCTCATTGTGAGGTGCTCAACCCCAATCTAGGTCAAAGATAGTATTTTAATTTTAGAACACTGGCTTTGAAACCACACCAACAGGTGATAGTTTATTATATTTTTAGAATAAAGCAATCTGTTAAAAAACAACATTCCCAAAATAAATATGATATTTTTGTTAAAAAAAAAAATGTATCAAAGTTGTAGAAAGAACCGTTTTTTTATTTAACTGTTTTCATTGAATAAGCTAACATGTAAGCTTACACTTTGGATAGCCTAATAATCTGTTTCACTTTTTGATGTTTTAGATTTCATTATCGTTGTAAATATCTTAAGAGTGAAGTTATTTGAGCTGTCAGGACAGCCTTTCAATTCAATGTTAGTTTATACAATTATACTTTCTTTATTCACTGATGTAAATAATTTAAATAATTCTTTCATATCTTAACATTCTTCTATTTTTTATCTGTGTATATTTTTTAAAGTATGGAGAAGACATCTGTTCTTATTAGGGATAGTTTTACATAGAGGAAATTTTTGTGAGTTTGACTGGTGTTGTTATATAGTTTTTGTTAAAAGAAATGACTTTTTTTATTATTTTTTTTTTTAATTGTGTGTGTATTATAGGTGTTTTAAAAAAATGTTTTTCTTAGAAGCTTTCTTGTGGTAGGATTTATTCCAGAATAAAGTATACAGATTTTAGATAAATAAATTTTTGATTTATTTGTGAAAAATAAATAGAGAACATAAGATTATTAAGTGACTTTTCAGAAGCCTTCATGCCAAGTACATGCTATTTGATTTATACAACTGCATATCTCCTCTGTAGTGCTTTTCTTTTAATATATGTAGACCATGAAAATCACATTTGATTAATTAAGCAACAACTTTCAAAGCAAATCTAAGCAATTAGAAAGCTGTTTAATTAAAGTTGTTAAAAACACTGATTGAATACGGAACAATCCAAAAACATCTCTTTATAATTGATGAGATTTTCATGTTTTATTTCAAGTGAGTGTAAAAACTGGCTAGTTACAAACATCTGTCTTTAAAGGAGTTTTTTAAACTTTTCGTTAATTTTTCTAGATGCTTTGGTAATGGCAAAAAATGAAATGTTTTTAATTGTGTTTAATTTTGTACTTAAAACCTTAATAGACCTCTATTGTTGGAGCTTTCATTGGTGTTTTATTCTCAGTTTTTCTGATCAGTTATGTAAATGCCTATGCAAAAAACAGCTTGAATTTTTATGCTTTTATTTTGTTTCAAGTTTTGCTTATGGAGCTGAAAATCATCTCTGGAGTTTTGTATGAATTCACCTTGATACAATCTGTATGCATACATTTCCTTGTTTTATGAACTGGTTTTGTCAAAAAAAAATTGTGAATCATTATCAGGGATATTTAGCATGTAACACTCAGGCTGTATTAGCCTCCCATTTGTATCATGCAAAGTTTCTCCACCTCGATATTTTATTTATGAATAAAACTTTGCTCATATAACAAAGTCCTTGTTATCATTATTGTTATACAATCCAGCAACGCACATCTTTTTTGCACACCTGCATACTTTAATTTACCTCACACTCTGGTTAATCTGGGAAAAGATAACATGAATTCTTCAGTAAATTCCTTGTAACTTTTCAAATTCGCATTTTCCAAAGCAATATCAATAAAACGCTGAGCTAAACGGTTTATTGATAAGAGTTTGTAAGTCCCAGATGGCTTGATTTTCAGGATATTTAAGTAACTATCTCACATATACAACATATACAAGATGGTAAATAGTAAAACACACTTTTTAAAAATTAGATTATTAATTAAAGCATGTTGTTTTTAGCTTGAAAAATGTTTATAAATATTTTATAAATATAAATAAATAATAAATACAAGAAATTGTTAAATTAACTCATAATTTATGTTTTTAAACAAAAATTGGCTGGCTTTGCAGACATATATTTTATAGCTGGTAGCTTTTTGTGCTGTTCGTATTTCATTACTTCTTCATTGAAAACAGCTTGAAATTTGTGTGAATAAAATATACAAAAAATATTGGACAGCTCTAATTTAGAAGCAAAAACATGTTAGAAAAAATTTGGCGTAAATATAATTATTCCTTTCAGTTAAATTAGTCTACCTTCAAAATTATTATTATTATTATTTATTAAATTATTTTTCAGTGATAGATATATGACCACAGAAGATCATTTAATGTTGCATATTACTTGTTTTTGTTGCCATTTTTCCATAACTTAGGGTTTTTTTTTTAAAAAAACTAAAGCACCAGCTTTAAAAATAGTATTTTGGGCGCATCTAATCAATAGAAAATTACCAGTCCAGTAGTAAATTTAGAGTTTTCTTCATCTCAATTGAATTTAATGAAAAACTTTAGAACTTTTAAAATTCTACTGTGAAATAAAGAAATTTTAAGCCTTACATGTTTTTTGCAGATAGAATGCTACAGTTTTAACAAGTAAGTCTGTGTTGATTCCTTTAGAATAAATTAATTTCCTGGCAAATAAATTATAATTTTTCTATTTAAATTTTAGGCCCAGCAGGTGTTTAGTACAAGGGAATACTTATTAAAATTGAACATAACTCTAGTTTGAACCTTTAAATCTGCTTAACAAGCACATCATCTTTAATTTCCCAAGGATTTATTGTTGCTTCTATATAGGCTTCTTTATTGTAAACTATCATTGATTGATATTTTTTTTAATCTGGTTTGGAATTTATTAATTAAAAGTGTTTTTCAATTGTTTTCTGTTACAGTTATCCATATTAAATTTTCTCTATCATATTATGATCACTCAATAAGTCAGTTAAAAGTTGAGGCTCTTTGTTTTGAATTACATGTTAATAAAATATCTCATTAATTTTATTTTTTAGATATGTTAGCTTTGGTTATCATCGTCTTTAAAGGGTTTAACATTGTTCAAAATTTATGAACGTATTTCGTATTTCATGATCGTATTTTAAAGCAAATCAATGGGTGGATGCTTTTAGTTCATTTTAAGAATTCTATTACTCTTACTCTAAAAAATTTGGATCTTGATTTATTGGGATGAAACTTATCTTCGGATTTTTTGAGAAAATATACATATTTCAGGAGAATGGATTGGTTTATCTAATTCATATTGGCTTTTTCGGATATTTTTTTTCTTATGCTAAAGGGCTTACCAGGTTTTATATAATTATACACCTCCATTTTTTAGTATATATTTTATTCTGTTTGCTTTTTCTCGTTTTAGATAGGTTTCTGCATTCTTTTGAATACAATTTCCTGCTGGACCTAAATTCCAGTTTGCATTATCATATATTTATATCTCGCCAAAAATATGTCAGTAATTTTATCACCATATAATAGTACACCAAAATCAGCTTTCAAACAGCATATAAAAAAACAATCTCTGTTTTGCTATCTACCATAAAAATTTATTTTAACTGTTTTTTTCTAAATTCAACTTATTTTAAATCTTAAAGGGATAAAGAGCCATTTGTAAATGAGTAACCCCAACAAAATTTTTTAACTTGCTTGCTTTCTTGCTGATTTGCTTTTTCCAAACTAAACAAATTTTATGTTTCAGTATATATATACATAATAAAATAATATTAATGAGAGCAAAAAAGAAAAAACTATAATTAACTTTTTTTAATTGGACTTTATTTTTATGACAAATCTTTTAAATTTGTGGTATAATTTCAACAAAAAGTCCTATATTATTTTTATTGGTCTTCATAAATGATATGAACATGATAAAATCAGGGCACTGCTCTAATAAGTCTTCTCTAAATTTTGACTTTGATTATAGAGATTTTGCAAATTCGCTTGAATATTGATTTGATGAAATTAGCTTAGTTTTGAAGATTTCTGAAGATTAAAAATATTTTTTAGATGATTATCAAAATGTTCAATGAAGAAATTGATTACCATAATTTTTTTTTACATTAATATCTTGAAATATGACACAATTAGCAAAATTTATATTTACCTACCTTTTAATTGTTTGGTTTGATATAAATAAATTATTTCGTGTATGGTTAAACAATCAAATGTCAGTAATAAGATTACTCATCATGACGTTGAAGTAAGACAGGATTTTTAAGCTGGTGCCGACACATTGCAAATTGTGGAAATGTTATAGTTTAAACTTTTGATTTTTTTAACAACTGGTAAAATGGATTATTGTTCTGTTTTTTATGTTTTGTTAAAATATCTGTCCTCTATTATGTCTAAACACAATTCAAGGCTCATGAGATCTATTGCAATAAAATCATTTTAAACCACTATTTCTTTAATAATATACATTGCTTACACAAATACAATGAACTATTTTTTTCAAAGTATTAGTTTTTTTTTTTTAAATATGTTTTAGTTATGTGAATTTGGTTGCTCTGCTTTGTTTGTTTTACTTTTTTTTGTTTTGTGTTTTTAATAATTCTTATTTCATATCTACAGAAACTTCATATACATATGTTATGGATTAGTTTGGTGTGCCTGATATTTTAAGTTTTCACTTCTTAAAATTCACTGAAAAAAGTATTTGTGTTTATTTTTATGGTTCGATTTATAGGTTTAGTTTTTACTGTTCGATTATTCTTTTTGTTGGTTGTAAAAGATCTTGAATCGGATTTGGTCTCTAAGTGATGTATGAATGAATTATTGTGCTAATGAACAAAATGCAAATTAAAGAAATGAAGATAATTCAAAATAAGGTTAAAGAAGAAACAAAATGGACGTTTACAATGTAGTTTTTTCATTATTTTTAAAAATCTTTTGGTAAAGGTCTAGGCAATTTAATGGCTGAAACCTGTTTTTTTTATATTAAAATTATAAATGAGATGTATTTAAAATTACTACTACTGTTTTATTTAATTTCTTAATTGCTATGTGTGTTGTGTGAATTAATTTTCTTTTTCTTGTTGAAATGAGCATTTTTTTGAGCACCACAAAAGGATTTTTTGCTACAAAAATAACTATTCCCTACACTTCAATGTTTTGATTACAAACAGCTTGTTCTTTTTGGACCCCTGGATTTAGCTATATAAATTTTTTTCCTATGCGTTTAACTCCATGCATCTGTTGCAGTTCTCGGAATCCTTTGCTTTCATAATTTTTTTTTGATTTTTTAAATATTTTAGTTGTAAATAAAGACCAGAATGTGAAGAAGCTTGATTTTCTGTAAAATTCTCATTAGCCCAAAGTTGGGCCAAATCCAGCCTAAAAATAGGCTTTTTCTACTTTTCTATAAATCATTTGATTTTTCTAATTTTTTTGCATGAAGTTAGAAAGTCATGAGTACTTTTTGAAGCATACAACCATGTGCTGAAAATTCTTCTTTTAAAGTCTAACACAATTTATGGCCCAAAAGCGACAAAAATTGTCTTTTTTTGTTTTATTTCAATAAGTTATAATTATAGTTGAAATTTTGATTATGCTGGAAAATATAATTTTTAATGTATTGGGCATATCAGCCATCTGGAAAATTTTTTTGGGCACGACAGACCTTCGCAAAATGTTTCAGGTCGGACAGGCATTCCCAAAAAAAAGCCTCCAATTCAGCTTTTTATTTGACGTTTTTAAAATACTACTTTGCTATTAAACTGAAATTTTATTTTATCATATACAATTTTAAATTATGTTATTAAGCCATATTTTCAATATTTTGAGCACGTCTGTCATCTGTTTACAAAAATCATCGAATAGAGAGTTAATCGTATTATGCTTTATACTTTTCAGCTTTGGGGACTCAGTCAGTTTTTGCTTATTGAAATTTTTATGAGATACATAACAAGAGCCTGAGAGGCTGAAGATCAGCGCAACTTTAAATATTTGATTCACCATCACAATGAAAGGTTTCTATTACTTAGCTATTACCAACACAAGTTTACTTAAGGAAATGAGGATAGCGGTAAGGGAAGCCGGTTTCAATAAAAAGGAGATATTTTTGCTGGAAAAAATTGATCCTAAGCTCAAATCATTCCAAGTTAGTTTTAACCCAAATTTTGTAGATGCATAAAAATTCCTCATTGCGTTGCGGTACATTTTAATGGTAACCATTGTCAAAACTAAGTCTTTTTTAAACTGTCAGGGATGTGGGTAATGTGTAAAAACATAAGTTTGAACTTCAAAAACTATAAATCTGAACTTCACAGTAGTTTAACTTTTTCTTTACTAAGTAAATATAAATCACAATATTTTTTCTTGGAGTTTTGGCTATATGAACTTGACTATTCCAGTTTAACATATAACATATATCAATATTAGTTTTATAAATAGCACATTGTTGTTTACAAATGTGACGTTCCATAGGAAAGAAATGGTACACTGCAATGAAGATTGTCACTACAAGTTAAACCAATATTTTGACAGAGAATTTCCATATCATATATAAGGTGAAAAATTGGATTGAAACAATTGGAAAAAGCTGATGATAGTTAGTATATGATTAAAAACAGTAAAACTATCAATCAATTACAATCACAAAAAAGTAAGGGGAAACTTGTTGGCATTTGTATACAAACACTGTTGTGTAGGTGGTACAAAGAACCATTTTTATTCCTTAACCGGGAGTATTCAAACAAACTAAAGCACATAAATCACCGACCTCCAATTTGGAACTTTATTTGATTGGTATTAAATTGGATTCGATTAATTTGATTGAGTATGCCTAAACCTAGCGAAACCATTTCATGTTTTAATATGTTTTCAGTCATAGCTGCATATCATACATTAAAGGCTGTCTGCAATTTGGGCTTAGAAAAAACAAAATAGATCTTTGCTAACCACTAACAACTTGTTTCCGTACTGCCAGTGCTGGTGTAGTTTGGTTTACATAAAGCATACGTAATCTATCCAGAAACACAATCATTGTTTTTATACTGCAACATCGGAAAGTTTTAGTCAGCAGGTCTGTTTACTTTGAATTTGCATAATCAATTTTTTTGTAGAATTTTTGTGCAAGCAAATGTCAATAGCATGTCAGTGAGAATTAAAAAAAAAATCTTCACTTAAATTATTTTTCTGGTGGTGAATTTTATTAATTCCCAAACATTGATGGAATAAGATTCATTTTACAATGGAAATTGGAATTGAGTTAATTCTGCTAGATACATTTTGCTGATACATTTTTCCTAGCCAATTTTTTAAAACAATCCGCTGTTGCTACAGCATAAAAAAATCTGCAGTTGCCGAATGACGAGATAACTCACAAGACCTTTGTTTTCTCTAAACTATAGACAATGGCTAGCTACTTTTTTTACTATAGATAATGACTGGCTAATTTTTCAAAATGTGGCGTGATATTAAGAATAACTTAAAATACGTGACTTTTATGACAAATGTGTGAAGGCCTGTGTCTGTCTCCGTGCCTTGTGAAAAATTTGAAGGAAACAGATGGGTTGCGACAGTGATTAAATTGTTCACCACAGAATTTAGTTAGCTAGCTAATTGGTTAAAAAGGTTTTTAAATATACCCATATATTCACTTGGTTTGATTTGACAGTGGTTGGACTATCTTAGCGCAATATCTCATTGGCTTATTTCCACCAACTGTCATTAGCGATGTCAATTACATGTCAATTACACTCCTAAAATATTTCACACTAAAAAAATATTTTCAAGTGGGGACAGTTTCTGGGCAAACCAGGGCGTTTAATTAATTTCTTTCTATGCGTTGCAGAGGAGTACAGGGCTTGGAATCTAATTTTATTTTCTTGACTAAAAAGGGCATGGCTGTGTTTTACAGCCATCTTACAGATAATATGTTAACTGTAGGTATCTCTAGAGCTATTCTGTAACTTTTAAGTCTTAAAAAAAGGTAACTTATCCTAATTTTATTAAATATATATTAGGGACAAAAAAAAAAAAAAAAAAAAAAAAAAAAACTGGTAAGGTAACATTATGCTTTTTATTTTATTACATTTGGTGTTTTCAAAATGCTCCGCGTTGACATTTATCGATTACTATTTTTCAATACAGGGGTGATGAACCAGAGTCTGGACCTTTTATAAGGATGCCATAAGTTTTTTAACTATGGCTAGTATAACATAAATTTTTTGCGTTCGTTATTTTTCATTTTGGTTTCTCCGATAAAGAGAATCTTCTTCTTTTCAATTTGAAAGTTTTTAATTATTTTTGGACCCTTTGTAATTTTAGGTCATTTAGATTTTTTTGGTTGAATTACATTGCGATACGTCAAATTTTACCCCTGCACACTCACTTTGGTCCCCACTTTCATATCATATAGGTTAAGATATTATGACAGGAAAGTTGATGATTTGAGCTAGCTAGCTACCATACTGTTACCTTTTTGTTCTCAAACACTTGGAAGAGAAAGTTTATTAACTGGAGGGCATCCAGACTAGTACTGAGACTCAGTTAGTTCTAGCTGGGTGGAAATAATATATATATATATATATATAGTAAAAAATAAAACAATAACATAAAACATTAAATATAACAATACACACTAGATAGTTAGTTATGCAACAAAAAATTGATAAAAAATCAACAGTTAAAACTTGTCTATGAATAGGGAGAAGATCGGAGCAATGCTGAGTAGCTCCAGTAACACCTCTTTCTCTAGCTGGCTGCAAATTACTTTTTCTTTTCTTTGAGTCAGATTTTCATTTTCTTTATTTGTTAGTTATATTAATTGTGAGACAACAGGTACAGAACAACATCTTTTTCTTCAAATTCACTTTTGGGAAACTTTTGCTTATCTTTTTCTATAGCTGGTACTCGTTAGCTATATTAATTGTGAAACAACAGGTACAGAACAGCCTCTTTTGCTTCAGATTACCTTTTGAGTAACTTGAGAGAAAAAATTACCCACGATGTCTAAAACCCTATTTACATTGTTAATATGCGAAAGTAGCCAAACAATAGAGCAGTTTACTTTTCAAACGGTTATAGGTATTACCATGCCATATCGACCTAGCTTTGTATCTATGCCCTTTGGTTTAGAATATAGGGCAGTAGAAATTACGAGAGGCGAATTGCTGCGAACACACACAGACAAAGGCAAACTAAAGATGCTGAATAATTAAAGATAAATTTATCTTGGTATATGATTAATTTTATTTGAGGATGTTTATGTAAATATTGAATTTATCTAAATAAGTTTTTACTAGTAATTGTTTGCTTTTTAACTCACACTGCCTCATGTATTTTGGTATATTTTACTTGTTTATGTCTATGTATAGTTATTATAGACCTATAAATAAAATGATTTTTGATAATTTACTCTGCAAAATCAAATATAAAAATTTATCAGAAATTTAAATTTGAATAGAAAGTGAAATTTAACTTCAGCTGGTAAGGTTTTATTTATCTGCACCCTACTGATCTAGCTTTCTTATCGTTTGTTAGTCAGGTATATATTACTGGAAATTCCTAGGATTAAATTTCACTGTTTTTAGTAAGTCCCACCCTTCTCATTTCATTTGTTTTTTTTCTTCTGGTTAATGTAACTTTCGTTTATTACAGGAATTTCAGGCATCTAGCATTTTAGACCATTTCAATCTTTTCATTTTAACATAAAATTTTTCATAAAATCACACACCTAGGTTTTTCTCTAATAATTGTATTCAGATTCTTCTGTTAAGATTTTATTAGAATGGACTAAATGAATTATAGAGAACAATGCGATCAATTGTTAAAAAGAATAGGCTTTGTTCTCTAATTTTTATTTTAAGATTTAGGAAAATGTTTTTTTTTTCCAAATAATCTCAAATAATTTAATCATTGATTTATAGCAGGTTAATTCGTTGTGAAAATATCCAATTTAAGAAATACAATCCAAAGTTTTATATTTTACTGCTTTTTACAACACTTGAAAATCCTAGTGAAATATAAATATGCCTAAAATTTAAAACTCTAAATCAAAGCGACTTTTATCATTGTTTTGTTTCCGGTTGCTGTTTAGTCATTACTAGAAAAGTGATAACTGAAACCTTCATATATTTAGAGCCAAGGAATCTACTTGAAAGATTCAAACTGAACAGAAAGTATTCTTGAAAGTTTACTGGATTGGGCTTAAATTTATTAAAACCATTTTTTTCCCAATATTTTGAACCTCTGCAACCATTACAAAGCAATTCTAAATATATGGACTGCCAAACTTCTCTGATAATAATTTTTACATAGAATTCAAAAAATTTCTTGCAGTAGCCAGAGCAATAATTGGAACTTGCAAAGAAAAACAATCAGAAATTAGGTTTTGAAAGTTTATTTCACAGATGATTAAAAAAATTTTTTTTATTTTGTCCAAAAACTTACTCTATGTATAATTTTCAATGTTCACAGGTCTAAAATATTTAACTTGATTGAGAATACAATTAAGTCACTTAAGAAAACACAACTTTGATCACAAGCTTAGTGATTAATTATCATTATTTTGCTCTCTTTTTCGTGCTTCCCGCTTCCGCGCTTTTTGACAGCGCATTGCTACAACGTAATTACGTGTATTTTAAAGCATTACTACATGGCAATGGCATAAAATATGATAAAAATACAAACACTAATATCTTTAATATTTTAATAGATTCCTTTAATAATAAAAAAATTTAATATATTTCTTATTTAATCATTGAGGTTTATTATGATTTTTATTTTGTTCAATTTGGATGTAATTAATTGTATGGGTCTGCAATATAGCTAATTGTTTATATTGTGGTATTATGAGAATTAAGAGAATTTTGCATTCTTTCAAAATATTATTAAAATGACTGTACTGATGAAAAATAAAAAATGCATCTAAAGATCTTTTTTTCAATATTCTGGTGACCGTTGCGTTGCGTTGCGGTTCACTCATCATCGTAGAACCAACTTTTATAAAGTGCTAGCTGTTCATTTGTTAGAAAAGAGTTAAAAGTTTCGTGTGCATTTCTGTACACAACACTCAACAAAATTATTTACAAAAACATGCACATCAGAGGCTTCCTAAAGATGATATTTGATCTACCGTGCCAAAGTTACTAAATGAAAACTTGTTAATATGTCTGCATTTAGATATTTTCTTAATTTAAAAAGTTAACTTTCCTGTAAGTTTTTCATTGAGGCATTTGTTTCATTATTGAAATTTGGATTTAAGATTTATTTCTGTGTCCCAGTAATAAATGATTGTTAAGTTCTTTTATTCTCCAAAATTCTTTAAATAGGACAGTCTTTTTTCTATATTAAATCTTCAATGAGTTTTTGTGACTTTAAAACCAGATTTCACAGGTATAGGATTGATTTTTGTAATTGAGTAGATCAGATGTGATTTCAGAAAAGGTATTTATGGACATTCATATGATTTATATTTATATAATTTAGGTTTAATCATTTTTTCTTTGCGGAGATAAATGGTTATCAGTATTCTTTTGAAAATTTACAGTCAATAATATTGTTAAAAATTCATGTAAATTTTTTTTTTAGTTTCAGACATATTTTTAAATATTCTTTTTATGTGAATTATTTATAATTGATAAATTATTAAATCTATTTAAATTTATTAAATTATTTAGTTATTTTTTTATTTGAAATATATTTTTTATTTGAAATATATTTTTTTATGTGAATAGAACTATGTCGACTATGTCCTGCATTGTTTTTTGATGTCTTGAACTTTTTTTGACTATTGTACATGTTTGACTAAAAAAATTAAGAGGCTTATAAAATTACTATAGGTTTTATATAATCACAAAAAATAATTTATACAGATAACACTGATATTATAGTAGTGATGACAATACACCATGTTAAAGGAGTTATCCATTGCAAAATATATTTTTAAAAGTTTGTGTCATATTTCATATTACAAAGCTTGAAAAAATACTGAAAGAATGATTTATTTTACCACCAAATTTTTAGCAGTTTTCAGGCTGAGCCAAATAAGGCTTGAATAAGTGTTTAGATGCTTTAATAGCTTTTTGAAGTTTTTAGAATTATAAATTAATACATAGTTTAATTAGGGGTATATAGTTTTTGATTAGTTTTTCTTGTAATGATATTATTTTAAGCTGTATGAAAAAAATCTCAAGCTTCAAAATTTTGAGAAACGATTTGAGAAATCTTTCAAGCGCCTTCTCCCTCTGAAATCATCACCACCTACTTTCTTTCCCACCAGGCTTACTCTTAAAACCAAAAATCTTGAAGCCCCTGCTGTAGCTTAAGCACTTATCAATTTTTCTTTGGTCCTCCTCTTTTAAAGGTGTTGGGAATAGAAATATATAACGTTATTATTCTAAAAAAACAAAAGAAGGTGAAAACGTATTTCACAAACTAAACCATACCGCAATTTTGAAAATGCAACTTAATTGAAAATCTCGTAATTTTCTAATTTGTATTTTTGAAATTCTTTCTTAATCTAAAATTGATTAAGGCCTAGACAAGACTAAAATTAACACACTATTCTACGTATTATTTTGTTAATATTAGTTAATATATAATAATATTAATATTGTTTTAATAGATAAAAATACGATTTAAAGATAATCAATGTAAGCCACAAGCCTTAGGGAATAAGGGAGGAAATGATTGATGAACTACTTATTGAGAGGGGCAGCGATGTTTGGATGGAAGCTAATCAATCATCAGCCAGGCTGTTTGAACAGTCTAAGATATCAGCTTTAAGAGGTAAATTGTTTCAATTGAATTTTTTTTCCCTGTATTTTGGCTGCATTTGATACATTTGGGAAAAATTGGTAGAGGTAGAGTTATTATGTCTTAAATCCTGGTTCACACCATGGTTGTTTAAAAAAATTTTATGTTTTATTCGAAAATTTTTAGATTTAAAAGCCAATCTTTAATTACAGACGAAGTCTTTAAATTTTTCATTGCATGTTATCAAGATAATAATTGATTATATCTGTTATTTGCAGTTTTACTTAGTTCAATTACCTCATTGTACCTGTTTTGAATACCCCCACATATACAAAATCTAATTATATCTAATTCTAATCTAATTATCATATTATATCTAATCACTTATCTAATTATTTAAAAATAAAGAGTTCTGGAGCCCTGAAAGTTTTACATTTTTCAGAACAGTTTTAGATGCTAATTTCTTGGACCTTTATATATTATATGACAGTAATGCAAGGAATTCAGTTTTAGACACAACAATTGAATGAATTTTATTTGGGATCTCTTGTCCCTCCTCCTTAGACCTTAAACAATGCTAGGATTTTAAATTTACTTAGGATTTTTATACATATCAAAATTGATTAGAATCTAGTTGTAAGCCCTAAAATTAAATCTTTAATTAATTAATTAATTAATTAACCTTTTATTAATGCTTATTTTCTATTAAACAGTCAATATTTACTCAATAAAATAACTGCAGAAATTATGCCATAACGGTTTCGTTATCTTTTGTTGTTTTAATGGTTAAGATGTTTCACGTAATTTTTCCTTTAGATGAGCGTGAGAATGTGCAAAAAAAAACCTTTACAAAATGGGTTAATTCTCATTTGCAGAAAATGAATGCTCATATTAATGATTTATACCATGATTTTCAAGATGGTCGTCAGCTTATTCTTCTGTTAGAAATAATCGCTGTGGAGAAATTGGTAAGTTACGTACATATCTGCAGATTTGTAAGAATCTAAAACAATGTTTTATATATATTTTTAAATATCTCTCACTAAATTTTAATTTTCTGAGGATTTTGCATCTTAGAAAGTTATTTGTTATACTTATGTTTGTTATTGAATTTTGTAATATCTTTAAAAGCTACAAAATATTTAATTGGTCTAATTAAAAAAAAAAAAAAAATGATTTTGGGTACTGTTAGAAAATATTTTGTATTTTTGGTTACAATCTTATCTGCCCAGGGAATAGACCAATGGATAAAATTCTGACAGAAAATAATGATTTTTTGTATGTATAATTTTCTGATTCGGTATACTTCCACAAGATGTTTGTCAAAATGTAAGCCATAAAAGAAAGTTTTAGAAAAATCCCATTAATGGCAGGAAAAAAGTATTTTGAAAATAATTTTTATGTTTCATTATTAGGCGGCTTGTAAAGATTACTTACAAATAAAAATCTTTAAGTTAAATTTGAGTATTTTTTATCTGATGTAGAAAAGTTTATATAGACTGGAGAGATGGTGTTTTGTTTTTATATTTTTATGGATTGTTTTAAAGGCAATACCATATACGAAGTTGGGTTTTTATTTACATTAAAGCAAAAAAAAAAAAAAATTGTTTCTAGTGTATTAGTATCTATGAATGTTTTAAATCTTTTATTTTATTTGTTATTATTCAACGGTAAATAGATAAATTGAATTGAATTGAAAAAGGCAATTAAGATGCTGATTTTTATAAAAATTTTTTTTGTTTTAGCCACGCCCAAGTAAAGGTAGAATGAGAATCCATTTTCTTGAAAATGTTGAACACTCTTTGGTATTTTTAAAAAAGAAAGAGGTATGATATGATTTTAAAAATAAATAAATAAATAACATTGTTTGAAAGTGATGACTTAGATCAATTTTTCTTTCTCCTGTATATATCAACTTACATGTGAAAAAAAAATCATTTCTTTAATTGTCTTTACAGAAACATTGATGTTTGATAACTCATTCTAATCTTTTTTTCTTCATTAGGGTAGGTTATAATTTGTTTTTAATAGGTTTTTTTTTTGCAAAAAATCCTTGTCAATGATATATGCCATCAAGTAGTTGATGAAAAGCTTTTTGAACGAATTTTTGTTCAACACAAAAAGCAGCAACAATTCTAATTGATAATTTTGCTTTTAGTAAGTAGAATAACTTTATATTCTGATGATATGGTCTTGTGCACATATTCAAGACAGACTTTAAAATCGTCGATAAACATCTCAATCACAATCTCGAGAGTATCTCAGAATGGCTTCTAAATCAAAAAACTGCCTTTGCAAATAAGAGCTGAAAAAATCTCTTGTACTTTTCAAAAACAAAATGCAAAACCTTTTACTAAAAATAAATATATTTTATAATAATTTTAACATTTATTTTTTATTTTATTTATCTTAAATTTTATGAACAGGTCCTTGTACGATAGCAGTTTTTATTTTAACTGAAACGACTCAACCTGTATAAATATGGTTTTAATAATACTTTTAATGATAATAACTCCCATCTTTACTCCTGTCTGCTCAGGTTTTTGGTTCTAATTTTTTTTGATGATTACTTTTGTTTTATGGAAGGATAAATGAGACATCTTGCTTGGTTTTTTTTTTATGTTTTCTTCCACACTTATTTTTTCTCCTAATATTGATGTATCAATGTCACCAGTATTTTGGATTATGATTTTGTTGAAGACTAACCCTGATATTGATGGATATTTACAGCTGTGTCATTAATGTACATTCATGTTTTGTAACAGTTATTGTTCTTTTTCTTGATGATATATTTTTTATAACTTTGCTCTCTACTTAAGCGTAGTAAAAAGAAGAAAACATGTATGATACTAATTTCATTCAGTAAAACTTGCAGGTACTCTTAATACAAAAACTGATTCATGAAATTGTCGATAAAACTCACAAGTTAACATCTAAAGAGCGAATTAATGTTAAATAACAAGATTTAATGCTTACCAGTCAAACGAAAGTCAAATGAGACCATTGAAAAGCATCTATTCAATGGTTTCTTTGAAAAAATATGAGATATGTTTGTAAATATTATTATATTTTATAAATTTTGCTTGCCACGTTATTTTTCACAAAAATTTACGTCATACTATGGTACTAGACTTTTCAAATTTTATTCTCCATCATCAGGCTAGTCCTTTTAAAAAATCTGCTAGGAGAGACCGTAGAAGGTTTGTTATCATCAGCAAAGGGTATATTGATTGAAATGGTCACAACTAATAAATAAAAATGCTAAGTATCAAAAATGTGTACCTTTCACTGTTAACCATTTTAATAGGATTCCAAAATTTAAACTTCAATTTTTTTTTAAAACAGCAGCAGTTTGTAAAAATTTCTGCTCTAAACTTTTGTAATGTGGAAAACTGAAACTCTAGTTACAATATTTTTATAAATATAATAATCGCTTTGGTGTTTTTTCAAATGATTTGAAAAATTTTATTGGCTGATTCAAATTTATTTTGAAACACATTTAGTTTTTGGTTCAAGAAATATGATATTTTTTACTTCCCCATTTCAAAAATGAACGTTACAGTAAACAGGAAATAGATTCATTTTCATGTTTATAGCCAAAAAATTGTAGTTAAATTTGAAAAAAACATTAATCCTGAATCCTGAATTAATTTTTTTTAACTAATTAACATTGGATCCCGTACCTTGTTATTATCTTTTAGGTACAACTTACGAACATTGGGAACCATGATATAGTTGATGGCAATCCAAAAATCACTCTTGGTCTTATTTGGACTATTATCCTACGTTTCCAGGTTGTGTAAATTTTTAAATAATATTTTATCTTTATTTTGCAGATACCATACTACTTTTCATTTTTAATACAGGTTTATAGGTTGTATGTAATAAAGGTTATAGGTTAACTCATACCGTTTCAGCCCTCGCAGCTTACCTCGGCAATCAGAAATTTTGGAGGTAACTATTAATAGCGTCATGGAACGCCAATTTACCGTTTTAAATCTACAGACTGACACACTTTTTGAAAACAAAATTTTTTTGTTGGCAATTTTTTTTCCCAAATGCTATGAAACTTCCTCAGCAGCCGAACCATTTCTGAATCTTTGGAACCAAAACAGAATTTCACGGAGAATTCAATGAAATTGGTCTCCAGTCCATTAGAAGTTGTTTACCTGTCAAAAATTGCCTTCAAAGTAAAAGCACGTGATATTTTTATTACATCAAAGTCCCGGTCTCCCGTTAAAATTTTAGAGAAAATTTGGATAAATTATTCTAGCCCATGAATTAAATATGACGAGAAAGTGGTAGTAGCGTTAATGATTTTTTTTTCTTTCAGTTCATAAAGACTGTGTCATATTTTATAAACCAAGCCTTGAAAGTTCACTGCTTAGAAAAGTGGTTCTTTGACTGAGAAGTTGAAATATTGAAATATTTTAAACAACTATAAAAGGATGTATAGCTGCGCTATTAACTGAAGCTCCTGACGCACTTATTGTAAATTTCACTTTGCTAACTAGTCAAATTTTTGATTGGGAAGGATTTCATTCACATATGTTTCATTTCCAATATGTTGGAAATTACTTGATTTTTTTTGTTATTATATTAATTCTATACAAAGAAAGTTTAAAAATTTGATAATAAATTGCCTATTGTAGAAGATTATTTCTTTAAAGTCACCATTGTCCATTTTATTTACTACTGTTAGCATCCTAAGTCAAATATAGTCTAGTTGATATTTCACCAACCATCGAGCTGGAATCAAATATTTATTCCCATTAAACTTAATAATATCTCTAACGTATCTCTTGTTCCATCCGATATTGATGCTGCTGTTAGCAGCTAAAGTAAAAAAAAAAGAAAAAAGAAAAAATACTCATTATTTATTCAATAGAAATTATCTTTTAATGAGAGATTTCATTTCATTTTTATTATAACGGATGATCAAAACAAATGTGATATTATTGTGAGGAGTATTTAAATTGTTTCGGTTCAGAAAAAAGAGGAAGAACGAAGAAGAGCAGTGATATATCGGGAAATATTTTGATTATATCAAACACAGTAATATTACACATTAAATTTCAATCGTTCCTATTCGAGAAGTTGAATAAGAATTTACTGATATAAAGGATGTAATATCAATGTGAAGAAATAAGAACATTTGATAAGCAATATTCTTTTAAAATATTTAATAACATAAAGTCTAAAGTTGAATATTCAAAATCTAGCCAAATCTAAGGAATATATTTAGTTTTAAATTAGATTTAATAAGCTGTTTTATAAATTCATTGTATTTACTGATTTCCCAAATGTCAGTATTTTTGTCGTTTTCAATTAAATTCTGTTGAAAACTGTTAGGATTGTTTATTTCCTAAAAAAGTCTTATTTGAAAAGACTGTTAAAGACAGGTAAAACATTTGTTTCATTTTGAACTCTTTTAAGATAAATAATTTGTTTTTGGGCAATTCTATGGTAACGGAATAACATTTGGAGAATCTCCTTGCAAATATTTAACAGAATGGGCATTAGTTTTATAAGTGTATGATTAATTTTTCACTTTAAATTTAATTAGATTTATTATATTAAATCAGATAGTTTAGAATTAAAAGTTTTTTTATATTTTACTTAGTCAAACAACAAAACAAATTACATATAGTCTTTGGTAACAGTATTACAAAAAATGAGCAAAGGTTCTCTGGTAGTGTCAAAATGTTTTGATTTCCTCTGGTTATTTAATAACTGTTAAACTTTATTTTATTTTGTAGTTCTATAAGTACTGGAACTAAAATATATAAAACAAAAAAAAAAATTAAACATATTTTGAATAATTTCTTACTCATAAACATAATGGTAACGGAATTATATGACATGATAACAGAATTACTGTTCTAAAATATTTAAAGAAAAACTCATCTAAATGGCTTCAGTAGGTTTATTTCCACCTTTTGACTTGAACTATGTAGGGTTTGACTGGAGCAAATTGAATTTGAATAACTGTATCAAATAGATAATTGTTCTTTTTCCAAATCCTGGGATTCCGAAACACCGTACAATTTTTCCAGGCATCGCATGTTTACACTTGCAGACGTAAAAGCTAATACAATTTCTAAGAAATTTTCACCTTTGTATTTGACAAGTACCCATTGTCCATGTACAAGGTCTTATTTGTAGGTAAGAATAGTATAACCAGGTGCTTTATAAGAATTACTTGATGAATGTGACTTTGTTTCAATGGGAACTTGATGAGTTGGCTCACCTGGTAGAGATTTGAAAACATGCTTTCGGGGAGGTTCTGAAGAATAATAATATTCTTTAGTTTCAACAATTTTAGGTTCCAAAATTTCATTGTATTGGATACTGGGCTTCCGGAGACCTCTGATAGGGGCACATTTGATCGTACCGTTATCGATTTCGCTAATTAGTGACATGAGCTTTAGTACACTTCAAGATAGTGGTATTTTGAGAGCACGCTTCTACAACATGAACAAAGTCGTCAAGATTTTTTATGATGGTACCTTTTGCTAGTGATGATGTTTGAACGTGTTTTTTCTACAATGACATCCACTGCCCTGTTCCCATGGGAACTGGCAAAGAAATTCCAGCTAAGAGATTTCTCTAACAATGTAATTCCATACAATGTGAAAGCTGCTTGGACTGTGAAGAAGCACCTTTAGAAAAATATAACACATCTGCTAAAGTTTTAATTTTCTTCAGTTGTCTAATAAGCATTGTAAAAAATGTCAAAACTGCATACTTGTCATATGACAAGTAGTCAGATGCAATTACAAACGAATGTACTTTGTTTTCTTTCCATGCACAAATAGTGATGAACAGAGTGAACTGCTTAGATACCCAATATGATGATTGAATTGCATTTTATATTTTTGTGGTGTGGTTCTCAGCGAAGTCTAATTGAATTACAACTTTTGCAGGGTCAGTTTTAACACTCTTTCGCTCCTCTATAAATGCATGTGCTTGCATTCGCTTGATAAACGTATGACTAAGGAAAAATGAACACTTTGAAACAAGTTTGTTGAAACAATCCAAAAGAGTACCTTGTAGCCTGCTTTTTTTTCAATCTTGGAGCTTTTATTTTGATGCCATGACACGGTTTCAACAGCTTTACGATTAGAACAGTTGCCAAACGTGCAAGCTTCACTTTCTTGATCACAAATAATAATAAGTTCAGCTAAAAGAAGTGAAACGTTTTAATGATAGATACATAGGCATGAAGAGTATTTTGCCAGTATTTTGCCCTACTTAGGAATGTATTTTAGAAAATATAAAAAATATAAAGATTTTTAAAAGTCAAAGTTTTAACCTTGAGATAAACAAAAAGCAAGCAATTTGGTAACGGAATTATGACACAAAGCTCCTTAATCTTCTTGTTAATAATTTTTGTGAATGTTATTTTTAAAATAATTATGCTTGTTTAGAATTACGTTTTAATGACTACAGATAAGTTTGTAATAAACTACTAAACACAGAAATAATTATTTTGTTGATATTTAATATAGCCAAGTTTTACTTCTCTCCATGCTAGGATATTTTTTAGAAGTCAGAAATTAATAAAATTTGGCAATGCATGCTGCAAATGAATAATGCAATATTTTGTAAGAAAATCTATTCTGTTACAAACTATTACAGCCTTTAATATTTAATTTTGATTTCAAAAGTGTATCAAAAGTTTAGTGGATTTTTATAACCTATGTGCTAATCCTTGTTAAAGGAATATGGCATCACTTTAGCTTTAACATTGTTGTTTTTAAAAATATTACATGTAATCATAGCATAAATTTAAACGGGTTAACATTCTATCAATTTCTGAGATGAGATCAACTTATGATCATGTTTTTTTTTTGTTTACTATTAATTAGGAGAAACATATTTAATTTCTCGTTCTGCAGTTCCTACCGACCACATATTTTCAAAACCAAGATTAATAATGATATTCATTTCCAGATATAAAAAAATATTTTCCATTTTATATTCAATTTTTAGTAAAATATGTACATTTTCTTTTGCAGACTATATATAGCATTTTCTAAAAATATATTGTATTGTTTTTGTTACCTAATACTTTACCAAGGAGCTTCTGAAAACAAATTAATGGGTTAAAACGTGTTTTCAGTTATTATTACAAACGGTTATTTTTTGATGATATTATTATTTTAAATATGCCGACCAGCCAACCCTATATTTTTCACCAATTCACCAACAGAACGAGAAATTAAATTAGTGTCACCATATTTAAAATTGATTATTTGGAAAATTTGATTCATCAGTAAAATTTATTTGAATAAGAAAAAATTAATTTTGGTTATTTTTTAGTCAATTGGTGATTTTCTATTATACTAATCAATTCTCATAATCTTGTTGAGCATTTCTATAAAAGGTTTTCTATTACTTCTCATTAATATTAATATTTATTTTAAGGTGGCCTTATAAGTTTGTGTATTGGCTAAATGTAACGATCAAACGCTTAATCTGCTGACCTTAAAGTGTTTATACTGTTTACAATATATAAAAATTAATGGTTCAATTTTCATAGTTCAAACATTTACATGAATAAAATGATTATTTAGATTAATATTTATTCAAAATCTTAAATCTCCTTTTGTTTTAGTAAAATCTTTCTATTAAAATTAATTTGTGATATAAATTTTTCATTCTTTCAAATTAGATCCAAGACATCATGGTCGAAATGGTCAGCGGTGAACAGAAATCAGCAAAAGAAGCTCTTCTCCTTTGGTGCCAATCCAAAACTCAAGGGTATTGTTTTTCTGTTTCTTATATTATCTATGAAACACCTTGAAAGTTAAGACAAAAAAATTAATTCTTTACTATTAGTTGTGCATAGACTATCTCTAGTTTATAAAGTTCAATGACTTAGGAATATTCCATGACCACTAATTTGTAAGTTAATTAATTAAAATTAATTAATTAATAAGCACTGCCACTTTGCTGTAAAAAAAAAACAAATTGAATTTCAGAAGCAATTATTAGAATTCTATTGGGAAAAAATTTGGTGTATAAAAGCACCATTAAACACTTGCTTCTAAGTAACTAAGGGATGTGAAGTAGTCCTAACGATCCTTTTGAAAAAAATGCTTAGTATGTTTTGTGTTTACTTGCCCTACGGCGAAGCCAATCAGTTATTTGTCAGTACATTCTGTAATCAGTTTTTCTTGAAATACGTTCTATTTTTGAGATAGCCAATAGAGTTTTATAAATTCTTCACTCATGTCTGACTGTCTGAAACGCTTTTTCTCAGTACCCAATAATTTTTTTTCTGAAGCTTGAATTTTTTTGTAGTCCATTCCTTAATTAATTTTTTAAGTAAAAAATAAATTTTGTATAAAAATTGGAAAATTTTGTAAATTGTGTGGCTACCGAATAAAAATTTTCTTTAGCAAAATCACTTTTCACATATTTTCTTGTTTTACATTTTTTTTTTTATTTTAGTTATTCTAATGTGAATGTAGCTAACTTTTCAACAAGTTGGAGAGACGGTCTGGCCTTCAATGCAATTATACACAAACACAGGTATGTAAAAATTTTGTTTTTATAACGGACGATTAAGTTAATATTTGTTGGAAATTAGCAGTTATCAGAAAGCTCCTCCATTAATTAACTAATCCAGGCATCTCGTGAGAAAGACATCAAAGTTCCCCAGTGATATTTCTCTTGAAAATTTATTAGTGATAAAATTTGAAAGAATTTTGTTGCAAAATCTGAAATTATCCTCTGGTCATGGTTTTGTAATACTTTGCTTGGGGGGTCAAAGTTAACGCTGTATTCCTCCTTAATATAAATTTCTTCTGAGACATTTTTGTGATTTGTGGTTGTGGTTTGCGTTTTCGATATTTTGACAGAAATAGCTCATAAGTTTTTCATTCAAATTTCCATCTCCATTGGTATTATATTTATTGACAACAATTAATACCAAGATGAAAAGTTAAAGAGTCACATTACATATCATGTTGCAATTTTTTAGTGCTTTTTGATAAAAAAGTGAGGCTTTTTTTTCTATACCATCTAATTTGCTGTTGATAATTAGCTCTGATTAGTTTTACTTAATAACTTTTCCAACTGAGAGTCTTGGCTGGAAATTATGAATATTGACTAAAAATTAAAAAATTTTTCCTGAAAATAGTAAATATTGACTAAAAAAACTATTAATTATTATTAATTAATATTATTAATTATGACTAAAAACTGTAGAAAATTACTAAGATTTAAGACCATGGAAATTATGAGTGGTGGCTAAATATTTGCCAAGTTACCTGGAAATCGTCTATATTAAAAAAGAAAAAAAGAAGCAGTTTTATTGAGTTTAAATTTATTGAGTTTGAGTCAAATTATTGAAACCCAAAAGCCAAAAGAATTTACTTACCTTTAATTAGATACCCACTGGATATTTTGGGTATACTGAAATAAATATTTTTTAAATCTTGAAATTTATATATTTTATATATTGTAAGTGTTTAGAAATTTTTTATTTTTATTTTGGGCATCTAAGCCGTCTTAGCCTTATTCCAAAAGAGCTTTTCATATGCATTATAGACATAGACGGTTAGGGAGGCACATGGGTTTTTTTTATCATCAAATGTTTGCTCATCTTAGAATTCTTAATATCAATTCAACAATATTTCCCAAAAAACATCAAATTTTAAATTGACCATAAAGTTTGTTTAAAAAAATTTTGATTTTTAATATTTTATGTAGAGCAAAGTTAAAAATTAGGGATAAATCTTTGTGCAAAAATTGAAGAATGGATTTTTTGTCTTTGACTATGTTTCTCATGCAAACATAACATCCTTCATTCACTAGGGCTTAAAGATTTTGATCCTTTTCTAACAGTCAGTAATAATGTTTTTTACTTTTGTTGAAGCGTTTCAATTATAGCCACTTCATATATGTATATTAAGGAAACCCTGGAACATGTCGCCTTTCTAAGCAGTTTTATTGACATTTCATCTATTATAAATAGCATGATTTAATAAAAGCATTTTATTTTAGGGTGCAGCTAAGTGCTAAAGAGGAAAAATAAAACTGTTTTATTTTGTAATATTTTCAAATCTAAAATAACATCAACATGGATTGATCAACTATAGAATAAGTTTTAGCCTAATGATGAACAATGTGTGCATGACATGACTTTTTGTGGATGTAGAATATCTGCGTATTATATGTTCCAATCCAACCCCTAATGTTTCTTTTTCTAAAAATTTGGCTAAGAAAAAATGTGCTGAAATCGAGTTTTATTATTTTATTATGATATTAAATTTTTAACAATGCTAACTGAACTTTCAAATACATATATATATAAATGAATTAAGATTTTCTATTGTGAATTGAAGAGTCGGCGAAAGGCATGTTGTAGTGATTTGATAAATCAAAACTCTTAAATCTGATATTTTCCAATTATTTTTTTTTCAGACCTGATTTGGTCGATATGGACAGATTAGTTAAAGAAGAACCTATAGCTGCACTGAACACAGCTTTTGACACTGCAGAACGCGAACTTGGAGTCTTTCCTCTTCTGGATGCTCCTGGTAATTATATTTACAAATTTTTATCTAGAAAGGCCTTTGTAGTAAATTTCCTTGAATTTCTAGAAAAGTTAAAACATTGATGTCAATGGAATCTCGTTATCGGTTCTTTTTCCAACAAATTAAAAAATGCTATTCAACATAAAAAAGTCTAAACAGATTCCACAATAATATTGTAAGAAGAAGAAAAATTTTTCTGTAAAAAATTATTTGATTTAGAAGGCAAATTAACTACTATAGGCTATATTTTCAGGTGGAGACATCATCCATGTGGCAAATTTTTGTACAAAATGTAGGAGCACGCTTGTTAATAATTCTTTAAAAGTTAATAAAAATGGCAAATGGATAAAAATGTAATCCTGACATTTTGAATCTTCACCTAGACCTTTTAAATTTTTGTTTTTTGTGTTACTTTTGATAATTCAGAGGTTTAGATAATTACTTGAGGTGCTTCTCAAAAATTTTTAACTCAATAAAAGTGACCATTGATTTAAGAGTTTCTTATTAAATAATCAAATAATCAAAATTTGTTTTATATCCATCAATATTTAATTTTATTACGTTGTTGTATCTGCCATACATTTTATAATTAAATATGCAGAATGAAACATCTTTAGAACCTCATAAAAGCCTATGTAGTTTTACATTATATAAAAAAATAAATTACACTATTTCTTTTTATATTGGTTGCTAATGGTTGTTATTCTCATGCTTTCAGTAAATTTCAAACCTGAAAAAAAAGAAATGTGGGAAGAGGCTATGAAGCAATTTTTTAAATTATATGTAATATAAAAATTTAAAACATAAATTTAACTTAAAAGGTGAAATATTTTGCTATACAGGTTTTAAATGTTTCCAGGGAATTATTTGTCAAATTTTGCTTTAATTGGTTTTTTGGAATATTATTTAAAAAAATTAATAATCAAAGAAATTACACGCTTCCAATAGAAATATTAGATTAGAATTACTTAATTTTTTTCTCAATTTTTTGCTTGTTTTATGAGGATGCTCTAATCAGTGTTTTATGCAAAGGAAAGTGCTTATAAAAATTTTTTGAATTAAAGATCGCTTTTTGGGGTAAGATAACAAATACCACTTTTATGTCTGGTACAGACGGTTTGCTCAGGTAATAAAGTGTATTTAGTTTAAATGGATAATATCTTAGTCCCCATAATAAATGTACCCAGTTCCTTATGATGATGGCGATGATGGTGGCACTGTGTATAAGCTTAATTTTACGCGTTTATAAGAATACGTTTCAAGAAAAAAATATTTTTAACTGAAATCTTTATAATTGTGTTCTTGAAAATTTTCAAACAATTTTTTTTAGAGACATATAAAAAACTCAGAATAAAATTTTGTGACCATATGATGGCCTATTTTGCGTGAAATGTTTTTTTAAATTTTTTTGATCATTTAAAAAAAGATTTTAAAATAATGTCTTAAAACACATTTCTTTTATAATAATCTATATCTTCAGGTAATGTTATACAATAAAATTTTTTACTTATGAGTATTGTAAAACAATTAAAAGTGCATAAATAAAATAATCATTAAGTTAATAAGTTAATTAAATCAATCTATTTCTAAACAAACTTATTAATTTAATACCTAATTAATCATTTATAGATGGTTTGTATTCTCTGATGTAGAATTTTTCCAGCATCTTTCTTTTCCTGTCATTGTTGTAAAAATTAGTGAAAATTCAACTGTTTGTTTCCGATTTAGATGTTTGTGTTGACTATCCTGACGAAAAGTCTATCATGACATATGTAGCCACATATTACCAATACTTTTCCAAGATGAAACAAGTCGAAGTCTCTGGTAGCCGTATACAAAATGTAAGAAATGTTTCCTTGTTTCATAGGCAGAATATAAGGATTTACTATTTCTGAATTACCTGTTGTTGGCATTATAGTGCCTGCAGAGTGAAACTTTTCCCTTTGTCTTTGATAATGTGGTTTTTTAGTGCGCTAACTACCTAAGCAGGTATTTTCCTACATATCATGACAGTTTAATTGTTTAAGTTTGATTGAATATTTAGGTTGTTTTAATAATTACAGGGCTGTTCAGAAATGTTCAAATGTAATGTTGGTTAGACTTTTAATTGCATACTTTTATTTTTATAGGTGATCAAACAAGCTCTTGACAATGAAAAACTAGTGAATGATTATGAAGGGTTAAGCTCATCATTAATGGAATGGATACAAGCACGTATCACTATGCTACAAGATCGATCATTAGGCAATTCGCTTGCTACCGTACAACAAGGACTTAGTGAATTTAATTTGTACCGCACACAAGAAAAACCACCAAAGTAGATCTTATGTTAAAATTACATTAAAACTATGGACTTTGTTCTAAGTCCAAAGTTCTAATTACTATATCTAATAAAAATTCGTATGTTTTGCTGATAACTGTGGCTAGAGTTAAAAACGAGTTTTATTATTTAATATTTTCAATTCTTTCTTGTTAATAAATAATCCTTTTTAAGGTTTTGTGAAGTTGTGTTCTTTGAAACTAACACTATGCTATGCAATTCACCCATTTTACATGAAGGCTTTATTTTTCACAAAGTCATCTTACAAAAGTATCATTCTATCAACAGGTATATTTTCTATTTTACTTCTTCAGTGAGTCCATTCATTTGTTCAAACATATTTTAGGTATGTAGAGAAGGGAAACCTTGAGGCGCTTATATTTGAAATTGCTAGTGAACTTCAATTGAACCATCAGAAAATGTATAGTCCACCAGATGGTCATACAATTAACGATATCAATAAAGCTTGGCAAGAATTAGAAACAGAAGAACATGCACGAGAAGTCGCTCTACGTGAAGAACTTATTCGCCAACAACATCTTCAACAGATTGCCAATAGATTTGAGCGCAAAGCAAAGCTTCGGGACGCGTGGCTTAAAGAGAATTGTAAGTTACTGAAAACTGATAATTTTGGAGAAGATTTACCTGCAGTGGAGGCTTCTGTTAAAAAACATGAAGCCATTGAAACAGATATTAAGGTTTGGTTTATATTATAATTTCCCTTAAATATATATACTTAATTGATAACTTTTCCCAAATTTTTCACAAAATTTTTAACTGTTTAATGTTCAGACTTAGTTACATTTACACCAAGAATAAAAGATGTATTATAAAAAGTCCCGTAAAACAATGATTTAAAAACCGAAGACAAAAAGGAAATCTTCCTATACTGCTGTGCTAATTAGCCTAATTTGTAAAAGTATTGCAACCATCCCAATAAATTAGACAAAGTTTAAATATTAACCTAACCAAAGATGTCTAGTTCTATGTTAGTTATTATTTAATTTTCATTGTCTAATTTTTTATTTCATTTTTCAGATGTCTTTTAAAAAATTGAAGTAGAGATGTGTTTTAAAAATCTAAATTTACAAATACCATTTTTTCTCACTGTAAATATCCGTATCAAAGCTGATGAATAGAAGTTTCATTCTTATTATTAGATTAGTGTGTGTATTGTCCTATATAAAATTGTATATAATGTGTTTTCACTGTCATTGTATATTTTTGAAAAGGGAAATCATCTTTTCAATGAGCGCTCATTTACACCTCTACCGTTTCTAGAACAAAAATAAAAATATTTATATTTATATGACATGAATAGGAATAGGGCATCTCACTTATAGTTTCTACTAGTTTTATTTGTTTGAGAGGTCACGCCAAATATTAAGAGTACAAGTAAGAGTATAAGAATAAGTGCAAGCATATAAGGGTAAGATTATAGCGATAAGAATATAAGGGTAGGAGTATAAGGGTAAGAGAACAAGGGTAAGAGTATTTTGATGGACAAAAACTTTACATGGAAGCAAAAAATGTTTTCTATTAAATTTACTATGTATAAATAGAAAAAAATTTTTTAAATGGTTTATTATATTAGTTATTAATTTATGTTGTTCTCTACAGATTATTAGCCAGAATCTTTAGGATTTGTGAACTTCTGCGATGTTTAAATAAACAGCTGTAAATGCCGCAAATTTTTACTGTTTGGTCTTTAATAATGCTCTATAATGGCCCAAATGATTTATGAATTATGATTTCTGGTTTAATCGAGTAAGAGAAACATAATTACAACAAAACCTAACAGATAGAATGATGAGTTAATGGTATAAACACATGTTTAAGCATGTTGTTTTGATACTCATTTTCTTATTGAGAATAATATAATTTAGCTTAGCGGTGATAGATTTAAAGTAGCAGAGATAAATAACAGCGTAGTGGGCCCTATGCTACAAGACTATAACTCTGCTCTATTACGGTTTTTCCAACATTAAATACATTGTCATTTATTTATCTCTTGTGTATTATCAATTTGTGTACTGTTATTAAAACTTATTTTAGAAAATCTCTAAAGAAAATATGACATACTAGCATCTCACTATTAATAAAATAATTTGTAGTGTATATTGAATATAAATTGTTTATCTTCATGTAACACAGGTTGAAAAAGGGAGTCTAGATGATAAGTCTAGCAACATTTTTCTATCGGACAGTTGGTAAATAAATAGAATTTCACTCTCAACCTTTTATGTTTCTGAGAAATATTGAACCTAATATTTCCTGGTCAGTACAGCTAAATAAATATTTTTTTGCAAAAATTGAGGCTAAAAATTTTTTTTTTCCATTACTAGACTTGATTATCAATTATGATTTATTTTATAAAAACAGAATATTTTAAATTTCTAAAAATCCATTTATTACTTTTTTTAAATATTTTGCATGAAGTTAGATTTTTTGTCTTTTTTGTTCTAATTATGATAGGCATTTTTTTTTCTTTTTTTTGAGTTTTCGTTTTTTTTTACATTACCTCAAAAAATCTTCCCTCATTCTCCCCTCTAAATAAGCTCCCATTTAAAAAAATTATATATTCAGCTAAAAGTTGATTGCAAGTTTTTACTTTTTTTTTGTTCTTTAGGCTTATGAGGCTCGTATTAGTGGAGTTAAAAGTCTGACTGAACAGTTAGAGAAAGAAAACTTTCATAAGAAAGAATCTATTTGGGAATGGACAAGTGAGATAGAAAAACTTTGGAACAAACTCTTATTGTTATTGGAGTATCGTAATTCTCGGTTGAACAAGCATTCGCAAATTCATAAAGTTTTCCAAGAAATGGGTTACATTATGGACTGGATGAATGATCTGAAGGTAAGACCACTTAGAATTTTCTTTTAAATTTTTATTTTTAAGTTCTAAAAATTTGTTAGGTTTTTTAATTAGGGACTGTAAAATTATGTAACGTTTCTGAATTAAATTTTTTTTCAGTTTATTTTAAATAGCAAGAGAGGAACTCATAAGAATTAAGTTGCTGACATTGTCTATCTTAACACTTTATAAATGGTCTTGCTTTTTTATATATAATATTTAGATATGCTTTTATGAAAGATGATTTGTGCATTTGCAACAGACTCAGAAATATCTTAATGATCATTAGATCCCATAAAAATGCCAGTTAGGTTTTTTTATCAAAAATATGTTACAGATATACATGTACCTATCTTTTAAATGATTGGATAACAAGCTATTTTGAAAATACAACGTTAGCTTGTATGGCACTAATAAACTTAAAAAGGGTTTAGTTACAATTGACTAAAAGAAATTTATTATTAAACTAATTTGCTTGGGTTTCTCTGACGATTCTGTTTACCAAATTTAATCATAACTAAATATTCTTGGTAAATTTTTAATAGATTTTTTTAAATTTTAAATCATCGGTGATTTTAGCTCAGTGGTTAGAGTGCTGGTCCTCAAACATGAGGTGTGAGGTTTGATTCCTCCTATGAGACAAATCAAATTGTTTTGATTTATTTATTTAATAGTTTATTTAGCGAGAGGTAAAGTCATTATAATTTTAAATTAGATTTTAAATTCATCAAAAATATAGTGTAGTGTGCCAAAAGACTTATTTCTTGGTTCTTTGATTTTGTTATTATGTTCAACGATCTAGAGTAGGTATTATATAAAAGCTTTTCTGGAAAATCTATGGTAAAAAAACCTGAAGATAAAATTAATAAAAGTCTTAAGTTCCTCTGTAAGGCTTTTTATTTTTTCAATTCAAACTTCTTTTTAATGCACTTATAAAACCACACTTTAACAATGCATTTACTGCTTAAATCCCAAATTTGAATATAAATCTCTCTAAAAATATTTCAAGTCATGTGAAATTAATGTTTTAATTGATGAGTCTTAGTTGCAAAATTGTTAAAATGAAGGTATCTAAAAGTAATGGAATTTTATATAGGACAAGAGATATTCTTAAAAATAAAGATCTCACTCAACTCTATTATGCTTTTATACATAACTACATAAACTATGCCTGTATTGCGTAGACAAGCACCCATAAAATGAAGTTGGAACCTCTCCTGTGGAAAAAAAAACATGCAATGCATGTTATAGTTATAAATTTCAAAGATCGCTACACTTATGCAGCTCGACTTTTCCTTGACATCAATGTACTCGATATTTATAAACTTAATGTTTAATATTCTGTTTAATATAAAAGTGTAAAAATAAATAGCGCCCTCCTGTTTTTCGTAATATATATATACATTAAAACCTTCTAATTATGTACTGTCTTAGAAATAATGGTATTCTTCCAAAGCCACTTTGTAAAACGTAAAACAAAGTTTAATCAGTTTGAAGTTAATTACCGTGCATTTATGGAACAAAGTTACCCTAGAAAAAATAAATGATATTGCAAATTATGAATATTTCCCCTTTTTTCAACTAAAATTAAAAGAGTATATGCTTTTGATTGATATTATAGATTATAGTTCTTTTAGTATTTCTCTTTATGCTTGCGTTTCTTTTAAAGAAGTAAAAAATAAAGGTAATAGAAATAAATAAGCAAGCTACAAAGTTGATAGGGCTCGATGAGAAGATCTTCTTCTGACTTCCCAGTTCACTTAAGAGTTTTATATCTACGAGATTTTATACACACGAGTACAATTTTTATTACTGTTATTCTTTTAGCTTTTATATTTTATATTTTGTAAATTTACCAGTGAAAACTTTTGCTACCTATGCTGAACTGAAATATATATCATATCATATCAATATAAGGTGTGTAATAAGATTATGTTAATTATTGTAACAATAAGGAGTTTTATCATATTCCATGGTATTCCATAGTCATGTATTTATAATAGTTTAAAATTCTAATCAGTTATCTTAAAGTTTGAGATAAATAATTTTGCCACAACTATTTTGGATATATTCATCTTCTCTTGTATAAGGAGTTTTAAAAATATCCTCTTTCAAGTTTTTTGGGCATTTTTTAACGCTTATATTTGGAAATATTATAATATTAATATTAGTATAAATATTAATATTAATATAGTATCTCATTGATTTAATTAAGTTATGATTCTCTTTATTTAATAAATTATAGATGTGTTTTTTTTTTGGTTTGTTGTTCCTTCCAGAAAGGTCTTGAAAGTGAAGACTTAGGTAATCATCTAGTTGGTGTAGAAGACCTGTTACAAAAACACGACTTAGTTGAGGCTGACATCTCTGCACAAGCCGAACGAGTGAAAAATACAAATACTGCTGCAGATTTGTTTTTGGAGGGAGCTATCAGCGATAGTACAGATGGTGAGTTGGCCTATAATTAGTGATGTATGCCCTATTCTAGATGATTTTACAGCTCAATGAAAAAATATGATCAAAACACATAATCATAATGTAAATTGCTTATTATGATATTATAATTTAATGTGGATGCATGTTATAAGATGCATTGACAGAAGCATTTTGGATATATATGTATATATATATATATATGTATGTATATATATATATATATATATATACACACACATACAGATAGACATATACATACACGCATACCT
>JAUZNK010027765.1:0-19371 GCA_035046665.1 Euphysa ruthae
CCTGATGATAGGAGCAGCATGACTCCTGAAATGTCGCTCAATAAAATTTTATAACTCATGACATGCGTTTTATATCTGTTTAATTTTTAATTAACTAACATATATTTATAGAGTTTAAATTGACAATCAAGTCTTAGTATCAATGCAAGCTTGTATATCTCCAAGTTTGGGCTTTCACTCCAATTTTATTTAAAATTTGAGATAGATCTTTTCAGATTTTGTACACAGATTGCATTTTTAATTTATCATCATTGAAACGAAAGTGCTCTTAGTTAGAAGACTATTTTGTCTGTACAATATGTTGAGCCATATAATTCCGTTTTATGTCAATACCCTAGTTCATTACAAATCAAATGCTCTAAATTAATTTACTTTAAGGCAAATTGGAAAAAAAGAAAAGAAAAAACAAAGTTGGAGTTGTAGAAGAAATCTCAATCATAAACTAGAAGGAAAACAGCAGTGGAAAGCAGCAGAATATGTTTAAAAATGTGCCTTACCTAGTTTTTTTGCCAGTCAATTCTACTTTACTTTTAGACAGTTTTATTTTGACAGTTTTTTGATAAAAAATATTGCTGCTGTCTTTAAAAATTTTTTTTTAAGAGCATTTGAAGTTGTTTGAATTATCTTTAAATTGCAATAATACCTATATAATCCTGTTAGTTCAAGTGAAATATGATATATAATATTGTGGATTCTTGGTGTGTGGTACATGAACTTTTGTTTGTTTTATTCATTGTGTCAATAGTATTGTGAACATATTTTTTGATTTAATACATGACATAAATTTATTTGTGTGTTTTTCTAGGTGAAGAAAAGTGAAAAATAAATCTTTTATTTCTCAAAAATTATATATTTAAATGAGTAATTTATGGAAAATTTAGATTTTAAAGTTGTACTTATATAGCTGTGTCTTACTAATCCTGTATGTAGTTAGAAGCATGGACTTTTAGTTTAATTTTTTTGTGTCTAATTTTGAATATTTGTAAGGAAAAAACACTTTTAAAAGGAAAATATTTGGAGACTAATATTAATACTTAATTTCTTTTCTGAATTTTCAGTTTATAAGATCCTTTATCCCTTACCCCTAAAGTTTAATCAAAAACCAACCACTTTAAATATATCTCAGGGTGCTAACTATGGATTGTTCAAGTAGTACAGAAATGTTCGTATTTGTAATGGAGAATTTCCGTCAGAAATAATCTAATTTATTTTGCTGGTATAATCTTTAGGTTATCTTTACTTTTTTCTCTCAATTTTCAGTTCTCAAAATAGATTTAAAAATAGATTTAAAATAGATTTCACAATCATCTCATTCTGATAATACTAGGCGACTGAAACCACAATGAATGAACCAAATAGATTACTGATTTAGAGCTTTCTTGCTCGATTCCATAACATTTGAAATATTTGAAGTGAAAGGGTTTCCTCATGTTTTGTTTTGTAAAATAATTTAAATTTTTGTTATGTAATATGAATCTTTTGTATATTAAACTTGAGTTTTTTTTTAAAGCATGACGAAAGATAAATATCATCACAAGACATTGTGTTGCTCTTTGATTTATTTATTTGAGATGTCATTATTATAACTGCAGTTGAGTATCAGTGTTGAAAAAAAAAATAGACTAACTAGAGATGTTTTTAGACTTACAATAAAGCTCAAGAAACCTTTAAGGTATTTGTATTTTCAGAAAGTATTTGCGTAATATTCCGTTAATTTTTTTGGAAGTTTTATAACATATTATATAATCTTAAACTTACCATCGATTACATTCATAAAATTTCAAGACTAAATAAAAATTTATTTCTTGGTTTTGTGGTTGAAGGATTTGAAAGAGTTTTGTAATAATTTTGCTTGTAAAACTTTTGTGAGGAATGACACAAGGCTTTGTTTGTAAAAAATTGAAGAATGGTACATAATTTTGTGTGGGAAATTTTTTAAATATACACTACTTTGAACTATTTTTATGAATTTTTATATTTAGTTTTAAGGGCTATTAAGTTAAAAATATACTTTTCTATGTATTAGCATCTTTTTTCCCTTTCTCAAAATTCACGTGTATTTAATTAATGATGAAAAAATACAAAGCATTAAAAAATATAACGTAGTTACCAGAAAATCTATGATTGCAAAAAAAATATCGCAGTCAGCATTCTAAATTTACATTTTTATGTTTTAATGTTTTACCTGAAGTATTTGTTGTCATTGCAAAAAATTATTACGGCCAGCACCCTGTTCCAAATTTACAAAATTGAAAAGGTTACTTACTGATAGCCTTAACTCTTAAAGTTTATTGAGGATTTGAAATTTTTTGGCATGTTTTGATAGAGAGACAACCCAGATTTTTTGTTGATATTATGGGAGTTAAGATCTATAAGACATGACATGTTTAGTGCCTATAAAAAACATAGTAGCTAATATAGCCAAAGGTAAAGTTGCAAAATGTTTTAATTTTTAAATTCTCAACATTTTTTAAAATTGTTTTTCATGTAGCAAGAAAACTATCAAAGAGTGTTTGTGACCTACATCCATTATTACCTTTATTTCACGGGAGTATGAAAATCATCTCAAAGAAAAACTAATCTTGCAAAATTTCTCTTTTTTTTTTCCACAAAAAGAGGTTGCCAAAAATATTTAATAAAAAAAGTGCATTCGCTCGACAAGTTTACTATATCATCTTTATTTTGTTTTTAGAAGATACACCACGTTGATGGAGCCTGCGTTTATCTTGAGCATTTGTGAATTTCTGCTTTCATTGGTTGCTGACTGGTATACTGTTGTCTTCACAGGAATTATAGCCCTCTTCTTTTTCCCTGTTGTTATATTAATTTTGTTTTATGCTGTTGCTGTGTTTTTATATGCATACAAGAGTCGTAGGAGAGTTAGTTATAATAAAAGCCGTGGTGGAGCATGGTCAGAACACTTTTGGAATAGTGCAAGGTTGTCAGTTAGTACATTCATTGGTCTATTGGCAAGATATTGGCATGGTATTTCATATTTTTATGCTTTCACTTTCACTTTCACCTTTCAATTACATTTAATTATGATTAGCATATTATCAATGATTATATAGAAAGTATACTTTATATTTAGGTGCTAATCTTCGAAATTTATTTGGCGGGTCTAAAGCTGTACGGATTTTCTATTCCTTAACGCGGCAGGGCAGTCTAAAAGGGTGCACTGACACTGCATCAGCCTAGGTTCAAAGCCTCTGAAATATTTTGCTATTCGGGCATTCTCTTTTGCTCAGAGTAGTTTTAAATGATTTACTTTTTATTGCATAAAAAATTACACATATATAACAGGTTTTATCCAGAAAGATGTTTTTTTGTTTTCAGTTTAGGTTTATGCC
The DNA here is from genome assembly GCA_035046665.1 of Euphysa ruthae. NCBI lineage: Eukaryota > Metazoa > Cnidaria > Hydrozoa > Anthoathecata > Corymorphidae > Euphysa > Euphysa ruthae. The sequence goes on from JAUZNK010027765.1 coordinate 3,351, forward strand.
CATGCCCTGAAACTATCGTAAAAAGATGTCTAGATTAGTCCCTGATATTTCATGTAAATCTGCCTATTTGCTGTTTGGTCACTTAGACTGTTAATTAGTCAAATGTGGCATTTTTAATTATTGATTGATTTTTCTAAACTATATTTCTTGAAGGGGATTCCAAGGTACTTTGACATGTTGGGCTCTATTTAAAAAGTTTTGAAATAATGGAGAATACTTTTTATTTCATCAACACAGCACAGACGGTTCTGGAGTTATAAGTATTTTTGAAGTGTAGGGGTATAGTTTAAAGCAAGTTTCGTATCTCCATCGTAGATAGTGTATGGTGTAAAATAATGGTTTTTTAATATCACTATGAGAAGAAATATAAAAAATGTGTTTGTTTACATTGATCTAAATACAGAGAAAGAGCAATATCCGAATTGAAAAGAAAAGAAATATTAATAAATGAAATTTAATTAATTAAAAAAAATAAAAAAGATGAAGCAAAAATCGATGAAAAAAAGAAAACCTACATCAAATGGTAGTATAAAGATGACAAAACTTTGTTGAATTTAATTTTAGTAGCGATACCGAGTCTGCTTTTTATAAAAATTAGCTAGTAGCATGTGCTAAGATAGCCCCTAAAATGGATCATAGATATGCAGATATAAAACTGGGGAAGAAATCTTCACGGAATTTCAGAAAAAAAATTTGGGGCGAAAAAAAAGTTTGACTCAGTGAGGCATCTTTATTTATTTTATAATATTTCACGGAAAATAACAGGAAGAACTTGATTTATGAATACTATTCAGTTATATATAGAGATAAAGAAAGGAATGAAACTAGTTCTTTTTGTGATACAAATTTTGTTTTTTGATTACTGAATTGGGAAATTGAAAAACTTTGCCAATTGGGAATTAGCCGTTATATGGCTAGAACGCTGGATTGAACTCTGTTTGTCAACAATTTTTGATGCAGAAAACGAACACATCACAAGTATCCTATCTGTTCTGTTGATCAACAATATATTCCTATGCTCAATGAAACTATGTCAAATTTTAAATCAAAATAGTATCGGTACAACATTCTTACTCTCTTCATACCCTTCGAAATCGACTGTGTTACCCAAAAGAAAGACTCAACAACAATAAAAACATCGCCTATTGTATACCATGAAATAATTTTTGATATCAATTTCAAAATGTCTCACATGAAAGACAATCGATGAATGAAAGAAAAAGAAATGTCAAAAAATGCTATCTATTTACTTTAATAATCTTTATAGGAATGTCAATTTGACTTAATATGCGTGACTTAAAAGTTCATTTAATGGAAGAAATTTTTTAATGGAAGTTTGAAATAAGCTAAAATGCATTAATAATTTTTTTCAAAACAAAATAAGCTTTGACAATCATGAGCTAAACATCAAATGCAGGTGGCCTTACAATTTAAGTGATGATGCATTTTGGAACTAGGTTGGGTCAATAAATAACAACAAATAAGTCATGTTTTTCTCAAAGTATGCTCAATATCAATTTTGCATATGAACAACTTGTGAAAAGCACTTTTCAATTACTAGCATATTTTATACAATTTATGTCAGAAATTTATTCAACTCATTTAAATCAAGGACTCAGCTTATTTCATTGGCCGAGTGGGTATATCAAATTGGATTATATCTACCAATAAAATATTACTCGATCATTTATTCAAAAACATTTACACTATTAGTCGTTATAAGAAAAAAAGTTATAAAACATCTAGAGAATAACTTTATGATAACTATGTTTTTTCCCCTGAAAATTTTATATAGTTATAGTTTATATAGTATATTGCTGGTTTTGATGATATTTGTTGCCAGGGGCTAATCTGGGATTTTTTGGGTTGCGAAAGCCGTCCAAAACAAAATCCTAAATTAGCATTCAAGCTGTGGGGTCTTAGGGCGTTCAGTAAGCTTTCCCCTGGGAGCTATTGCTATTTTGTCTTTTTTGATGGTTAGAACAGCTTATAATTACTTGTTTTTTACCATTTGTGTTCCATGCTTTCATTGATATTCCCAAGCAATAAGTCATGACAATCGTTTAGAATATGGAAACTAAATCAAGATTTTGTATTTACTTAAAGCGTGGTAGGGCTCAAAAATTAGACGTACATTTGTTAAATACCTACAAGACGTTAAATCTACTATTTTAATCTACCATATATTGCATATTATAATTATATCATAGGTTGTTTTTGTGTAATGTACTGAAGCCAATATAAGACTGTCCATATTTTGTATTATACGTAACCAATATGATTAATCATGTCATGTTAAAGTCTCTGTGGTGGAGCAATTATCATAATTCACGGGAATAACCTTGTTATTAGAATTAAAGTAAATAAAACATAAACAACAAAGTGGCAAAAAGATTGTTTTTACATTAATTTGGTTCTAAAAAAACAACAACAACAATTGATTTAAATGACGAACCACAAACGAAAAGAAAAAACAGTTAATACTTGTTCCACAACGCTAAAGTACTTAAATGGCAGAAGTAGATATTTGTTTTTAATTTTAATAATATCATTGAATAATTAGCTCTCGTTCGCAGGTTTGTTTTAAATTCTGTTGTAGTTCTGTTGGTTTTCTTCCCATCGCCTCTGCTTATGTTTAAATCACTCCTGATGAAGAAGTGGGTTTCAAACCCATTATGGACTGAATAAAGATGAATAAATTTAAAAAAAATTTGTGTTGTGGGTTTTAAACAAGCTAAAATATACATACATATCAAGCATTTAAAAAAATATATAATTTTGTTTTCAGTTTCGGCTTACAATTTCCATTGCAGTATTATTTACTAAACAACCACAGCATTCGTTTTTACATCTTTATATCGCCAACTGATGTCTAAAGTTATGATAAGAGCTGGTTGATATTTTTGCTGAATATTAATATTATTAATAACATAGGGCCAACAATTAGCTTTAAGTTCCCACGGGTTTGGTTCTGGTGCACTTAGAGCTCCCATTTGAGTTTAATTGCTCGGCCAGACAACCATAAACTTGTCGCACCAAAATACTACTCATACGCTGAGTGGATGATACCCGGATTTGAACCCGGAACCTTATGGTTGGGAGTCAGATGTGTTACCAACTGAACTATCTGGGTATATTTAGAGTACGCGGCTAACCTTATAGCTGATGTTTTAATTATCTGAAAGATATGTGTACTTATTCATTGTACTTTTGATTTATTTTATTGCTGATACAATGTATTTATAAAATTGACAAACAAATTATTTTCCGACATTGTTTTTAATCGTTTTTTGAGAAACTATGATAATATTTTACTTATTTCAATTCGTTTTATGATAGTTTGAAGAAAATTTTCGTTGGCTGAAATATTGTTTTGAGTGATGATCTATTCCATTTAAATATATATATATTTATACATATATATATTGTATATATATATATATTATTTTGTATCTCATAATTAATATCTGCTATAAAAACGGGTAAAGGATTGGTTATTGGTTATATTTCTCAATTCTCAAATTGGTTGATATCATTGACTTGACTTTAACCATTAAGAAAGCAACGAATTGCAATAGTTTGTGATTGTTTGGGTCCAGATAATTAAGGGAGGACAGCTGGAAACGGAAATGAAAATATTTTTTGAAGACTAAAAATAGGTACTAGATTTAAGGAAGTATCACTTTCTAGTATTCTAAGCTGAAAATAACCTTTTTTAAATTTGTAGCTAAATGCAAATTTTTGTGCAATATTTTTGATAAAAAATTACGAGGAATGACACATCTATAGGATTTACATTGAATAGGTTGATACTGTGTTGTATTTTTTTGTGATATTTTAAATTTTCTTCATTGTAATTCTTAAAATAATGTTTATTTTTTTTGGTGGCAATATATATTTCCAGTGCATTTTAGGATACGTTATGTTACAATCATTCATAAGGTTAGGTTAAAACCTTTGCAATATTAGGGTACATTATGTTACAATATTAAAGTTTTGCCTATGACCCTTTGCACGTCAGGCAAAATTCTAATGTATAAGCTATTGACCGTCCATTTTTAAGCAAAAAGAGAGTTGGTCATAACTTCTGTTATATTAAAGTGTAGAAGTTCAGTAGTGCTCATTTTTTAGCTTATTTATATCTTTGAGTCTTCAAAAACAAAAAAAAAAATCATATATTATATGAGTGGAATGAATATTATGCTACTTTGTTACTATAACCCATACGATCAGGTTAAAACCTTTGCAATATTAGGGTACGTTATGTTACAATCATCCATAAGATTTCGTTAAAAGGTATGATTAACTGACAGTAAAATGAACTTTAAAAAGTTTGTTTTTAGCATGACTTTGACTTTGGTGTCAAAAATTTAGGAAGGGTTCACCTTCACAGTGTTACATCAAAAAATATTCTAAATTTAGTGTAAGTATCACCTCAGAATAGCTCTTCATGTACTTTCGCTGTGATGTTGATGTTTATTTGAAAGAGTCTGAAAGTTTCTTTATTATTTTGAACTTAAATTTACCAAATTTATACATAATACTTAAAATTTTTTTTTTCAGCTCACGAAGTTGTTGGATTAGAAAATGTTCCAGATAAAGGACCAGCATTGTTGTGCATTTATCATGGAACACTACCCATTGATGTTTATTATATATTAGCAAAATTTCAACTGGTAAAAAAGCGACGTTTAAAAATTGTTGTTGACCATTTCTTGTTTAGATTACCAGGTTGGTTAATGGTTAAAATTATTTATATGGTATACGTTATTTACATGGTGTAGCCACTTTAGTACGCCACTATTGATTTTAAAGATATTATCTGTGCTACGATAAATCCAGTATTGAAATTTGCTTCAGAATTTCCAACTGAGATTTGAACCAATGACCTATGGTTTGCTTGACCAATGCCATTAAGAGGCAAACACACATTGCAATAATCTGCAATAATCTGTAATATTTTTCTCAGAACCATCTAAATTAATTTGAATCAAATTTGCAAAAAAATATTTCAGTGAATAATTTTATAAAGTTAAATTTGCAAATCTGAAAATATTTATTATTTGCTAATTATGAACTCAAATTAATAAAAAAAACTGAGAAGAATTTGTTTATTAAAGTTTTAGGAGATAAAATCATTTTTGCAAATATATTTAAATGTTGAGAAAAACTCCATTTTAACATTTATTTAGGCACGCTTATGTAAACTTTTTTGCAATAAAAAACCAGTATGGTAAAAAAGCTGTACAGGAAAATTATTCCAATATAATAACTGATTTTGTCATGTCTGCAATTTTCTGAATTAGAACCTATACCCCTAAAAAAGTTAAATTCAGTATGAAAAATGCTTTAAAAATTTTATTTTTGACATTTTGTGCAAAGCTAAAAAAAACATTATTTTATGTATTTTGAAAATTTAATTTGGCTAAAGGCCTTCAAGAGTTTTAAATACTTCAGTCAAATTTGTTCTAAAAGTTATGTTTTAAATTTCCCCAATGAAATTTTACTTGATGTTAGGAAATTATTTCTATTAAGTTTTTTTTGATCATTGAAAGTTTTCCACTTTAAAAAATAGGCACAAAAATTATAAATGAGTTTATATAATCTAATTGAGATGCATATTTTTTCGATCTTGAGAATGTGTATATGTATGATGTTATAGAATGATTGAATAGTTATAAATATTTATAGATAAATTATATTAATATATGAACTTTATGTTAAACTTAAGTTAGTGTCCAAATGTGACTAAATATTAAACCAGAGAGTTTCTTGTGAAAAATCATTTGATATTTAGTTTCTTTTTATTTTGTTATCTAAATGCCAAATTTTTGAAAGTCATTATATTTCCTAGGTTTAAAAAATCTTCTTGATGTATTTGGATGTTTCACAGGACCAGCTACTGAATGTGTAAAAACTCTAAGGGTAAGTTATTTAAAAAAATGGTTTTCTGCAACTGAAGAAGTATAGATTTATTTACATGTTTTTTTCATTTTTTGCAATTTTTAAACCACGCCTTTTATTTTAATTTTTCTTTTACCCATCCCTCTCCCCATTTCAGGCTAAATCACATAGAGAATTAAATTTTTATTTTTCCCAGTCTAAAAAAACTCCAAATTGCTAAAATTCATTTTTTGCAATGAAAACTTATTTTTTGTTGATCGTAAAATAACAAAAGCTCAAATGATAAATTAAAAAAAAAGAAGCTCATGCATGCATTAAGTATGTATAATGAGAAAATATAAAATTCCATAATTTTATCAGTATACAATATTTTATATTTTTATCTAGTTATTATTAATAATGATAATTATGTTGACAAATGTGCTTATGTGTCAATAAATTGAGGATTGAGAATTTTTAACGTGCCCATTTAGAAAAAAAAACAAATCGATTTTCATTGTCTTTTAAAACAAAATTTTTTGTCAAGTGGATATGCTGTTTTTCCAAACGTTTAGGTTTGATTAGTGATGTCTCAGTGTTTGGGGTGATGATAAAATTACCGAATAGGGAACAAATTTAAATTCAAACTAAAGCTTGCTTTTATTGACCATGTTATAAAAATAAAAAGAATGTTTCTTTTTCTTTCTTTTTTTTAATTCAGAATCTTTGCAGATACTGTAACAGTTTAAAACTTTGATACAAATCTTGAATTTGAATATAAAAGTCATCAACTATCTTTGGGTTTTCTGTTGTAAAGCATAAAAATTTAACTGATTTTGAATTTTTTCTTGATTACTTTTATTATCTAGAACGGACATCTGCTCGCCATCATGCCTGGTGGTGTCCGTGAAGCCATTTTTTCAAATGATAACTATCAATTAAAGTGGAATAATAGACAAGGATTTGCTAAGGTGGCGCTGGCAGCCCGTGTGGTTAGTTTTTAAACTTTTAATTAAAGTACATTTCCTTAAAATATTTTATTTGCCCTATGGATAATATGGAGAATAGGTCCTTTTGATATTATGTGTGACAATTGTGGCAAAAGATCATTTCCTTGCCTATAAATGAGTTATACAGAAATTTTATGACAATGATAGTAGTCACATCCTTTTGATGAATGATCTGAAATTGCAGAAAATAAAAATGAAGCCTCAAATATTTGGACTCGATAAATCAAACCGGCATCGTCTGATCTTTATAGTGATACAAAAAGACTTTGATATAATTCTATAAATATAAAAGTGAAAATGAAGATGGCTGAAAGACAATTTAATGCAATTGTTTGACATTTGATCTGTGATCGTGATTATGCTGAAAGTACCTGGCATATTTTGAGAAATTGTCTTTCAGATGTCTCTAATGGTACCTGGTGGACGAAAAGGCCAGCCAGACTTATGCAGACCTGGCGGAAAAATGGTGAGGTTGACCAATTGATATAAAAATTGGTAAGGCTGCAGGAGGTTTGGGTATTGTTGCAGAATGTCTCATTGTCGGGAGATACTGGAGTTACGACTTTTTGACGAACTACCTGTATAACTAACTACCTGCAGGCTCTACAGTTTTTCATATTATTCCAAATAAATTACACTTATTCAATAGGAAAACTAGAGACAGAGATGTTGTCCTAGAACTTTTGATTGTGTATTTAAAGCAACATGGTCATTTTTGCTGTGTCATTGTACTTTTTATCATATAAAAAATGGCTGTGCTGTGTAGAAGATACAGCAGCAAATATGGTATGGATGAAATCTTGGTATTGTCTTTGATAAAGATAGTTATGAAGTGATTTTTTTCTAAAAACCAAACCATTCTGCTTTTGCAAATATAAACAATAAAGGCAATATTGATGTTCAAACAAATGGCCACTCTGAAAGAAAGCGATGAGATGTTCGAATATGAAGATTTACAACAAGGAACTGCTTTAGTAGGAAGGAGCAAAAAGATTAAAAAAAAAAAAAAAAACAATAGCCAAAACTTGCAGCTGTATGTGTGAAACAAATTGGAAATAGTTAACACTTTGATCTTAATAATTTTTCCCAACATTAAACAAGAAGGTCTCTAAAATAGAATGCAACAGGAGGCAACACCGTTAAATATTATATGTTGTGCTTGTTATGTTGTTATGTGGCTTGTGCAGAAGCTATCGCCATATGTCAAGTTGGCATAAAAAACTGACAAAAATGTGGGCAAATGAAAAAGAAATCATGTGCATGCAGCAGCCAAATTGCAGAATTGTGTATGGTACAAAGCCTTGGTGTGAGAACAATTCCCAATGATTAAAGATCTCTGTATCATAAATAAAAAGCTAGATGAATTGAAGACAGCAACACGTCTGGAACAGTAGAGGGGAAGAATTGTTGTGTGTTGTTTTTATCTAGTAGAAATATATATTCAATAATTTGTATTTATGCTATTACAATCCACATTTTCTCATGTTTTCTTCATATTCACTGATGAAGTAGATTTATATTTGTGTTTTTCTATAAAAACTAAGAAAATCCATGTTCAGAGGCCTTGGGCAAGTCAAGATGGCCATCATTATTTTTAGAAATATTGAAAAAACATCATTAAATTTTCAGTCATCTCTATTATTTCAGAAAAAAAAGATCGACTGAACTAGCGCCAGCACTCCTGTTAGACGATATTAGAAATCAGATAGACCACTGAAAACTAGTCGGTGTTATTTTCATAGACCTTACAAAAGCGTTTGATACCCTCAATCACTCAATTTTAATATCAAAACTAAATTAATTCCATATTGGAAACTCAGAACTAGAGTGGTGTACAGAATATTTGTTTAATAGAGCACAACCATGTTTCTATGATGGAACATATAATGAGTCATGCTTTTTAAAAACAGGAGTGAGTGGCGATAGCAGTAGTAAACTGACCAAGGAGGACAGAGACTGGAATATAATAAAACCGTTTTCTTTAAGTGGGGATCAAGATTTGTGTCAGGTCATTTTCTCTGGAGTCTTACCAGTGATATGGCCCCTGATTCTACCATTAAAAAAAAACAACCTCTTGATTTCAGTTAACGACTGCGGTGTGACCAAACACAATACTTTGCTTGCATCATATTAGACAAGCTCATTAAGATGAAAGGCATCCAGAGGTCTAATATTGTTATAGACAATGGACATAAACCTCAATTTTGGTGATTCTTCTAGATACTTCTGGAGCTATGCGAATGCTCAAACAAGTGAATGACAGGCTGCATAGTTGTTACGAAGAGAAAAAGGATGAGATTTTTAGTGGATAATCTTCACGGTTGTATGTTGCCAAGGTTGAAAAGGGGTTTTTGGTGCAAGTGAATGGACCAGTTTATAAGTTTGAAATTTTAACATGTTTCCAATGAGATTTTAACATGTTTCCAATGTGCGATATTATTGCTGGGCTTCTCAAAGTTATCCCTTTGAGGGAAAATTTCTTTGATGTGCTGAAATATCAGTGGATTTCATACTTTTTTTGGAAGTCAAAGATAACGATAGAATGTTTCAAGCAGATAAGTTTATTTAATGGGTGACGAATATGTTTTGCGACACAATTAGATTTATTTATTTATTATATATTTAATGACAACACTTTTAAATATTAACAGTAACATGTTGAGTATTTTTTGTCAATTTCACGATTGCGGGTTTTTCAAAACAATCTAAAAATCAGGTTTTATAACATTGCTTGCATTTATTGATGACAAGCATATTGCTCCATGAATAATACCAGGACAGTTAGGATGTATATAAGAAACTGTACGCAATTTTTTTGGTGGTCCCCAGAATGTGGATCTCATTTTTTATAAATTTCCTGGATACCAAGGCGTCTTATATTAGTGCTTATTGATTGAGATACAAGTTTTTGCATAACATAACATAACATAAGTTGGTTTTGATCTACAGTAATTTCAAGTAAAGGTTTGTGGGTGGTCATCTTTTAATAAGTTCGACTTTTGATGATCTCCTGCCATTAGGTAAATAAATTAAAAAAAAAAAAAAAAACTAGCAGTCAAGTGTTATTTGTTTTAATGGTGAGGATAATGCCAATAACTATAAATTTCTCATTCCTAGCAAAAGAAGGAGTTTGTTGACAGCACAATAAGGTTGACAGGTACTTTATATGGGGAAATATACAAGGATTTACCCCTACCACATGAGGGTAAGTGCTGGAAACATAAGCCTAAAGTTGCTGTAAATAATTATGTTTATGCCCTCTTGTGGAATTCCTCGATACACTCAGATAGAAATACTAATGAAAAATATAAAATAAAATTTGCTTGCTAGTTGACATGTTTTTCTAATTTTTTATGTATAATTTATTGTAACGTATTTTTAGCCTATCATACCTGTATTTACTACAAATTGCAGAGAAAGCTTCAAGGTTGTTCGGTGTGTACAAGGTATTATGTTATTGTTTTTAATATACGGAAAGTCATTTTCAGGTTGTATATATACATTTCAGAATTGTTGGTCTTTACATTATCAATCTATTATAATCTTGGAATTGTTGATGCCCGGTATGATGTGCATTAACTTCGAAAAATTTCTTTGTCCTGAAGTCATGTTTGTTAATCATGATTCTAGTTTTTGTTTTGGTTCTAGATTTCTCCTTTACAAAAGTAAGTAATCACAGAAAAACAAATTTTGGGAAAATATTTTATTACTTATATAAAGAAACTTTAAAAATAATTTACTCAAATCTTAGAAGGTGCTTTAACTTCAGAAGCATTTGGAGCCATCAATTTTGAATATCAATTTTTTGAAAAAATTTGGAGACTTTTAATGTCAGTAGTTAAAAAATATCCACATAAATTTTAAGAAGAAGGTTTTACTTTTTTAAACTATAGCGTAGTAAAATTTTTAAAAGGCTAAGTGATCATAGATACCATTTTAGACTGTATGAGCTCACACTCAAAATTCCTGTAGAAGGATTTTTAGATATTGCATCATTTTAATCTTTTGGTTACATAATAAAATTAATATTTATGCTCATTCAGCAATAAATTTGGAAACAATTTAAATTGCTGCAGCGAGAGACTTACTTTAGTGTGGGTGTTGTCGGATTCTTCCATTTAAGACCTTAGCTGTATCAGGTGCATCTCCTCTGTTTCCTGCCATACTAATCAATATATCACCCTCAACAATCTGCAGCACAAACAATCAAGCATAATATTTCTACTTTGTAATCTTCCTTTACAGTGTTGTAACTATCCTATTAGTTTCATATAATCGCTATTTTCGGAATTTCAAGCTGTCTAGTTTAAGCCATGTAAAATCCAAGAATTTATTTTGGTAACATTTCAAATAATACAATTTATGATGTGATTTTTTACTTACAAAAAAAAAAGAAAAATATATCTTAATTATATTGCAAAATATAAATATAAATATCTTAATTATATTTCAAAATATATATATAAATGTCTTAATTATGTTTCAAAATATATATATAAATGTCTCAATTATACTTCAAAATATGAATGTAATGTCTTAATTATATCGCAAAATATCGAAGAATGCTTTTGCATTTAAATATTTCGAGGGCTGGTTTCTTTGAAGTTTTTTTCTCAAATTGTATAGCAAAATTATTAAGTAATGTAATAGATACTGAGACCATATGTTATCAATTTGTTTTTGAGTTGGTAGTTTATGTTTGTATTCATATTTTTAAATACTGTTTAGGAATATTTCAAAGAATTTATGAAAAAACAAAAATTCCATTGGTTCTATACTACGGAGGGTTTCCTGTTAAAATGACGTAAGTTTATATTAATGATAAAGTATAACTGATTCAAAATATTTTTATTAACTTGTTGATGATGTGTGATTAGTGTGGTTATTGCACCTACAACATTTGTCCCCTAAAGCTTAACAAATTTGTGGAATAATTAAATTCTGAGTTTAATGCTAACCGCATTCTGGTTGAATCCTGGGAATTTTAAGTGCTATCTTCATCCTTTTTGAAGCTGAGCACTAACCAAACTGTTCTGGTTAAAAGCCCTAAACTGAAACGTTTACCACACCTTGGTGAAAATACCATGATTTGGAATTTTAACCACTCTCAATTAAAGTAGAGTACCTATCACACCCTGATCAAACTACCTAAATTTTAGCATGAGATAAATCCTGGTTAAGATCTGTGTTTGAACACCAATCACATTCTGGCAGAGACCCTCTGAATTAAAGATAAGATTTTTGATTGAAACTCTGAATTTGAACGCTAACAAAATTATAGTTGAGCTTTGAAGTTGCCAGAATTTAAACACCAGCCATATCCTGGTTGAAACATCCAAAATTCAAGCACTAACCACAGCGGTTTAATCCCATGGATTTGTCTGTTAAGAAAATTGAAACGCTTGCCATACTCTAGTTGAAGCTCTTGAGCTTGGACGCTAACCAAATCCTGATTTAAATCCCTGAATCTGAATGCTAACAATACTTTAATTAAAAAGCACTGGATTTAAATTCTAACATTAGTTTGGTTGAAACATTCATCTGGTCGTTAAAAACACACCCTTGTTGAAACCCCTGAATTTGAATTCTAGCAACCCTCTGGTTGAAACTTTTGAGTATTAGTCAGCATCTTTTTTGAAACTAGATTTAAATACTGAAAATATCCTTATTGAAACCTCTGAATTTGGGCACTAACCACAACTTGATTGAAACCTCTCCTATGTTGACAGGTTGAAATCATAGAATATGAAAATTAACAATAAATGGTTAATTAATTACCCCTGAATTTGAATGCAAATACTCCTTGACTAGAACTTAAATTTCAAAATTAATTTTTTAGAACATATTTCGGTCCGAAGATAGAATATGACCCAAACATGACTCCCCAACAAGTGTCGACTTTGGTGAGTTATCTATTTTCAAGTTTAATCACACACTTATATGACACTTATGACACATATGACACTTTTATGGCTGAAAAATAAAGCTGTTTACAAGGATGTTGTGTTGATCAGTTGTGCGAAAGTTTATTCTTGCTAAAAAGTTTTTTTCAATTAATTGCAAGAGTTCTTTCCCACTTAACTTTTTGGCTTATCTTTGAGTTGAGTTCAGAAGTAGGAGACTTATATTTGCGGGATTATTCAGTAGTAGATGTGCATTTTAACAAAATCAATATTTTATCCGAATTTTTTCCGTGCCCAGGTGTCTACTAAAAAAAAAAAAAGAAAAAGGTGATATGATCATATATCCATCACTACTATGATAGTCATGGACTTCTTTTTGCTCTTATTTTCTTTCTGTAATTTTTCTTTTGGGGCTTTCCTATACTCATGTAATCAATTTCTCTTTCAGGTACTATCCCTATGTACTTCTGCAATGGGCTCTATTTCTTTTTAAATTTAAAATAATTAAAAAAAAAATTATTTCTGATAGATTTATGTAGTTCCGAGCCCCCTGAATAGATCATTTCTTGATCCTGCGAATATTTTGAGTTAGATTTTTTTCCGATAATTTCGGAATTTTAGTCTCTAAACAATTTAATCTGCCAATTTTTTTTTATTTTGATTTATATTTTGTCATAGAACAATGATGAGATTTTAATTTTGAACTATTTTTCATTATAGACTTTTTGTTATGTCATGATGAGTGTTTTGAAATATTTCTTATGGCAGATGTTGTGGTATATCTATCATGACAGGTTTTTTGATATCTTTATCATGACAGGTGTTGTGATATATGTATCGTGACAGGTGTTGTGATATATGTGTCATGACAGGTGTTGTGATATATGTATTGTGACAGGTTTTTGATATATTTATCATGTTGGCTGTGCTATTGAATATGTTAGCTGTGCTAACTGCTCAAAGGACACGTTTCGATTTTATTGAAAGTGTTCTTATGTTTATGACGCTATAATTTTATTATGTCGTGTCATTTCGGTAATTTTATTATGTCGTCTCATGTCGGTAATTTTATTATGTCATGTCATGACGGTAATTTTAACAGTAAAGAATTTAGCTGAGTTTTTTCGTTAAAAAGGGATTGGAAAGTAAGTACAGAGAATAATTGACGTGATCTTCCTTGGATCAAATCTTTCTGAAGAAGTTATTATTATTATTTTTTTTTTTAATTAGCGTACGTTTGTTTTAGTGTGCTAATGCAATCGAGAACATGATTAAAGAGAAACAGACGACACCTGGTACGATATTTAGTGGGCTCAAAGAAAGGTGGTTAATACCTAAAGAAAAAAAGACTTGATTATCCAACTGTTTTCTGATATTTCAAGGAATTGTGAAAGCCTGTTGATATCAGGGAAAAGTTCTTCAAATTTAAGGGAAAACACCCTTTGGATTAAAGGGAGCTTAAGAGGGAAATATTACATATCGATTGATAATCCAGATTTACCGATAAATACGATTAAGTGAATTTGTGTACTTTGACCTCCAGGGTTTTAACACCTCAGTGATGTTGATATTATTAGTGAAGGGACAATGCAACAAATTATTTCATTAAAGCAGAATTATATTTTGAAAAAATCCTAGATAAGGTCGGTTAAAAATGGGAATAGGTGAGTTCACCACCCTTTTTACTTGAGTGCGATTACTATATTAAAGCAAATTTTATTGCTATATTTTATATAATTTTACGAAAAAAAAGAAATATTTTTATTAATGATTATTATTGTAATTAATGTGTATATATAATTGATAGATTATATTTTATAATATAAACCATTTGTTAACTTTTAATTTTTAAGCTGTATTTTGAATTCAATGAATATTTTTTTATAACAAATTGTTTTACCTAACGGCTTTGCCTTAGGGTTTGTTTATGTTAGAAACCACCTCATCCAGTTTGGATTTGTTTATATAAAACTCAATATGTTTGACAGCTATTTACAAGCAAATTGGCAGAGTTTCTGTGCTTAGCAAACCACGATCATAAAAATATAATTCTAGCCAATCAAGAGGGTTAATTATATCCTAAAAGCTTTCTCTAGGAGAGGCTTAGCATATGCCTGCAGGCTAAAAATGTCCGCTTTTACCAGGTGTTCATCTTAAACAGGGTTAACTAGATTAAGGTTGAAATCCTTCGAAATTTCTAAATCACAGACTAAGTATGTTGTAAAAGTAAAATATGCATTCAATAGTACTCTTTTAAAAAAATTTATTTAGGATCTTTCATCATGGTAAAGAAATCGTGATTTTTTTTTTAGACGAAAGCAGCTCAAAATTAAAAACTTATAAAAATCTGCTCCGCAAATCACTGCTCTTACTGAGATTAAAATAAGAATAAAACTTTCATCAATTTTATTGTTATATCCATAAAATTATGTATATTTTAAGGGTATCTAGAATTTTTACCCTTAGCAACGCACATAGCAACAGTATATCACCTGAAAACCCTAAAATTTACTGAAAAATAGTTGGTAAAACGGCAGTGGAATGCTTTGTATGGCTTCTTGATGAGTCAAGCTAACAAAAAAAAGTCTGGGTTATCAAGCCAAAATATCGTATTGATAATATTCCTGAAGCCAGAAGTTTGCTTTTTTTTTTAACAATTTTTTTCAAAAATGTGTAAAATTTGTAGAGTTAAAGCTAGAACAATACATAGAGGAAAGGATTCATGGAGAGAAGGTTTAACAGTCAAAATGAAGTTAAATCTGAAGTTGTTGTTGTCGATAGTCCTGCTGGAATAAGTAAAAATGAAACTGTAAATAACTCAGTAAATAACGAATCTGAAATTAATTTATTGTGTGTATCTGTATCATCAAAAAAGATTGAACCTCGTATCTTTTCTACACCCAATAAAAGTAGTAAAATATGAGGATATAGGATTATTGATTGCACAATATTGTCTGATGCATTTAATGTATTAGCTTGCCCCCAATGTGGTAAGTGCTTAACACTGTCTTTCGATAAAATGTGTGAAAAAAGGACTTGTTTGTCAAGTGGTGTAGCTGCAAATACATCAAAAGAATGTAATAGAGGATTTGATACAAATAATAGAACAGTTTATACAATGCGTGCACTTGATCATGGACACTCCGGAATTAAAAAGTTTACCACGTTGATGGATATGCCAAAACCAATGACACAAAACAATTATGACAAACTTGCTTTAAAAAT